>CM059443.1:48516080-48560863 GCA_030390025.1 Squalus acanthias
CACCCTCCTCCTCCCGTACCCCCCCACCACACCCTCCTCCACCCGTACCTCCCCCCACCACACCCTCCTCCACCCGTACCTCCCCCCAACACACCCTCCTCCACCCGTACCCCTCCACCCGTACCCCCCCACACATACCCCCCCACCACACCCTCCTCCTCCCGTACCTCCCCGCCCCGCCCTCATCCACCCGTACCCGCCCCTGCGCCCAACCCGCATCTTACCAAAGCAGCTCAGCTGAGATCAGAAATGGAAATAGATAAAAATGACAATGTATGACTTCAAATTTCAGCATGTCCTGTAACCCCACTTCACCAGGAAGCTCCAGAGCGATTTGGACAGACTGGGTGATTGGGCGGATAAATGGCAGATGCACTATAATGTGGACAAGTGCGAAGTTATCCACCTTGGGTGCAGGAACGGGAGGGCAAATTATTATTTAAATGGCAATAAATTGGGAGAGGGGGAAGTACAGAGAGACCTGGGTGTTCTTGTACACCAGTCACTGAAGGCGAGCATGCAGGTGCAACAGGCGGTCAAGAAGGCAAACGGTATGCTGGCCTTCATAGCAAAAGGGTTGGAATACAGGAACAGGGATACCTTGCTGCAGCTGTACAGGGCACTGGTGAGACCACACCTCGAGTACTGTGTACAGTTTTGGTCGCCTCATCTGAGGAAAGATGTTCTTGCCATGGAGGGGGTGCAGCGGCGATTCACCAGGCTGATACCAGGAATGGCGGGATTGACCTATGAGGAGAGACTATGTAGTTTAGGGATGTACACACTGGAGTTTAGAAGATTGAGAGGGGACCTCATAGAAGTGTATAAAATTCTGACAGGTCTAGACAGACTAGATGCAGAGGAATGTTTCCCTTGGCGGGTGAGAACAGAACTAGAGGACATAATTTAAGGATAAGGGCTAAACCATTTAGGACAGAAATGAGGGGAAATTTCTTCACTCAGAGGGTGGTGAACCTGTGGAACTCATTGCCACAGAGGGCAGTGTACGCCAGCTCATTAAATATATTTAAGAGGGAATTAGATATATTTCTACAGGCAAAAGGGGTTAAGGGATACGGAGAGAAGGCGGGGACGGGATACTGAATTGGAGGATCAGCCATGATCTCATTAAATGGCGGAGCAGGCTCGAAGGGCCGGATGGCCTACTCCTGCTCCTATCTTCTATGTATCTATGTATCTATGTACCTCGAGACTCGAGACTCCCCATGTGCAACATCACGGGAGACCTAGAGAGTGTTTTGCACAGGTTACTGCTCCTGTTCTCGGACCTAGAATCAGCATCATAGGCGATTAGCTATGTGTACATAATATCAATGACATGGGACGCTTCCTCCTCAGTGCCACATTACATACAACACTGCAAGGCAGAATCCAAAAAATACTTTAGCCAGAAAGAATACTGCCATTCTTACGTGTCCTCGTGTCCTGGGCTGTCTTGTAAAAATTGCCGGGTATGTTCCCGAAAATAGTAGAAGTGTGGGATTCAGAAATGGGGATGGCGGTAGGATTCCTATCGAGTGGTAATTGGCCATGAGCTGGGTTTGGTTCTGGGGTCATTTGTGGCTGATCTACCAGGCGTTTGGGACTGGGCTTCAACAGTTTACATTGCATTCTCAGAATCTGGCCGACCGGGTCAAATTCCTTCGAGAGGGGCTTCGACGCCCTTCTTCGGCGCACCGGCCCAGTGGACTTGCGGACTTGGCTGCTGGGCACATTTCTTTCAGGAGATGGCGATCGGGGAGTATCCGGAATGATTTCTTCGGGACCCTGAAGAGCGAGCTTCCCCGGGATAGATCTCGAATCACTTGGAAAAGTTCTCACAGGCTCGCAGACTTTACTGCTTTCTACGTAACTTGTATCAATGACCAGGCGCTCACCATCTGAATCACTGTCATCAAGGCAGACGTCCCTTTTAGATTCCAGCCCCTTACAAAAGGTCATTTCAGCTGAACCTGTGCCTGCTGATGTATCACTGCCTCCTTCAGTGCTTTTCTCTTTCTTCGGATCAGTCTGTTGGCCTGCTATGTAACGCCCCTCACAATCAATAGTTTCCACTCTGTTTGATTCACTGCCACAGTTGGGTTTGGACAGTGTGAAAGGAAGCGGTTTTTCCTGAATTATTTTCTTGGTTATAGCCACGGACTGTGATTTCCCCTCAGTAGGTTCCTTGTTCTTATTGTCCACCGTTACAGGAGCAGGCAGGGGAGCGCTGGTCATCGAGGCACGTTTACCAGCTTTGGCAGCGCCACCTTTTTGGGAAGTCTGTTTTGCCGGACCCGAGGAAACTGTCCCAAATGTCTCCAATTCAGTAAAGTCAGCATTAAAATTGAAGTCGCTGCTTTCACAGGTGTTGATGTTTCTCTGTTGCTCACTGGAATGAACACCTATATTCAACAGGAGGAAAACAGGCACTGTTACTGGGAACAATTTATACAACTGGAAGGTACACCCACTGTGGTAACACAATACAGCTTCCTGTGACTCGAACTTTATTGCATCACTTCCTGTGATTAGTCCAGGATAAATACTGGACTGATCAGTTGGATCCTGGCGAGGCATAGAGTAAGACCTCTTTTGTATGTAGCACCTTTTTAGTTGATTAAAGCTTACTTTAAGTTCACCACGCGTAAGGCTCATTCTTACGACACCCACTGACGTAAGAAAACTACTAGGCACTTGGTCTAAGCGTTAAACAAGCTTTAATCAACTGTTTTACAACATGGAGATCTAGTTGTGTCCTTCACTAGTTCCTGTTGAGGAATATCCTAAGCAAGCTGGGCCCATGCCCGAGTATTTATACTCTCCCTGGACAGCGCCACCAGCAGGCCGCCCAGTATTACTTCATACATGAATGACGAGATTCATGTCACCCACTTCATGAAAAGGGCTTCAGGCAATCTTTTCATTTGTAAACTAACACATGACACAATTACTTCACTTCTATTACTGTGCCACTGGAGCACGTAACTGCGCTAGCGGAGCTTGCTACGGTGCCATTTGAATACCTTGAGCAGGGGAGCTCTCCCTGGTGTGCTGGCCACCATCTATCCCTCAACTAACATCACTAAAACAGTTTAACTGGTCAAGGACTGAATAGGCTAGAGCTCTCTGATCTAGGAAAGAGAAGATTGAGAGCTGTCCTATTAGAGGTCATTAAGATTATGAAAGGGTTTGAAAGGTTAAACATAGAGAAGATGTTTCCACTTGTGGGGAGACCAAAATGAGTGGTCATAAATATAAGATAGTCACTGACAAATCTGATAAGGAATTCAGGAGAAACATCTTTACTCAGAGAGTGGAACTTGCTACTACATGGTGTAGCTGAGATGAATATCATAGGGGAAGCTAGATAAGAACATGAGGGAGAAAGGAATAGAAGGATATGCTGATGGGGTTAGAGACATAGAGTCATAACGGCACAGAAGGAGGCCATTCGGCCCATCGAGTCCGTGCCGGCTCTCTCTAGAGCAATCCAGTCAGTCCCGCTCTATCCCTGTAGCCCTGCAAGTTTATTTCCCTCAAGTGCCTATCCAGTCTCCCCTTGAAAACATTGAGTGTCTCCGCTTCCACCACTTCCGTCGGCAGCGAGTTCCAGGTCATCAACACTCGCTGCGTAAAAAAGTTTTTCCTCACATCCCCCCTGTATCTCTTGCCCAAAACCTTAAATCTGTGTCCCCTAGTCCTTGTACCATCAACTAGTGGGAACAGCCTTTCCCCGGGTTAGATGAAGTAGGATGGGAGGAAGCTCGTGTGGAGCATAAACACCGGCACGGACCAGTTAGGCCGAATGGCTTGTTTCTGTGCTGTAACTATGTAATTTACCTCATTGCTGTTTGTGGGACCTTGCTGTGCACAAACACACTAAGTTGTGCTGCAGTTAAATCTGGACAGTAATGCTCAGTAAATGCCTCAGGATTGTCCCATGCGACTGCCCCAGACTCTGGTGACAAAGGAGCGGATGTGAACAGCAAAAAACCTTGAGCTAAAAAAAACCCAATCTGGTGCAATGACTCCGGCACTAGTAGATTACATGAAGCAGAAGTAGTTCCGATAACATTTTGAATGTTTCCAAAGAGCCAATCGAGCTGGATTCTACTCCTGTGGTGTATGGCGAACAAGAAGCAATGGCAGACCTCGCCTTCAATGTCCAGATAACATTAGAAAATCCAAGTGTCCTGGATGTGTAGCAAGGATAGTACACGACACAGTTTCACAGATTACACTGTCTGACTACACTTGGGTAACTGTGTTCAATTCTGGTCAGCACGGCTCAATTTCCTTTAAACTTCCGCCAAAACAATAGCTTAACTGCGGCGTAATGCCGATTTTGAGCACAAAAGGTCAAGGAAATTTATGTGCAAGGGATGACACCCTCGAATTTCTGCACCAATTCGGTGAAAGCTCGGCCGATTCCCTCTGCCGCTCATTAACATAGTTCCACCACCCCCATGCAAAAGACCAGAGGACGCGGGCTTCCTGCATTTACACCAGTCCTGAACGGGCTGTGAATTTACACCCAAACCTTTAAGTGCAGCGAGATCCAGTGTGTCCCATTTATGTTGTGTTAGGGCTTTTTTAAAAAAAAGCATTTGCTTGGTCCTCTGGTGTGTGAGCATGGTGAGGGTCTGAGGAGGTCTAGTAGGAGCTGATGGACATTGGTACCTGGGAGAATTGTGTAGGAGGGTCATTGGCTGTGGTAGCACTGGGGAGCTACGTGCCTGGGAGCATCGGAAGCAAGCTCATTGGGGGGTGAGAGAACTGAGGGGAATGCAAAGATGTGGGTTTACTGGAGTATGAGGATACCGAGATGGGAGTGCAAGCAAGCACTCGGACTGAGAGTCGGGAATATTAGCAACAATAGCGCATGGAATTGGAGGCAACCTTGTGACAAAGGTTGGGAGTTGGTTGGGACAAAGAGTCGGATCAGGCAGAGAGTAGGGATAAAGGGAATGTACTCCGATTGGTGGGATGTGACAAGTGGTGTTCCCCAGGGATCTGTACTGGGGCTTTCCACCATATTTACCAAGTTCCGCACTCATGAGGACGGCCTCAATAGGGATATCGGGTTCATGTCACGCTTCAGAACGTGACTTGACATCGTTGTCTGTCTTCCCAGTTTTAAAAAACAAACACAAAAAAAACAAACACAAAAAACAAACCCCAAAGAAAAAACACTGCAGACAGCAGGATTTGACACGTTGGACCCCCTGGGACACATCTCATTGTCTTGGCTGTGCTCTTGGTGTGTCTTTGATGTAAGGACACCTTCCCTGAAAGATTGTATCTCTGCAGTTTCTGTGTTTATATTCTGTGAACTTTTGTAGATTCACTCATTGTAACTTTACCTGACGAAGGGGCGATAGCTCCGAAAGCTTGTAATTTTAAATAAATCTGTTGGACTATAACCTGGTGTTGTGCAACTTCTCATATTTATCAACGGCATGGATGAAGAAATAGAGAGCCGTATATCCAAGTTTACAAGTTTGATTCGAAGTTAGAAGCCACAGTAAGTTGTGTAGATCGGAGCAGTTAGTTACAAAGGGACATAGAACGTGGCAGATAGCGCTCAAGGTGGGGAAGTGAGCGGTCATCTACTTCGGATCTAAGAAAGACAAATCAGAATATTTTCTTAAATGATGAGGGACTAGGAACTGTGGCGGAGCACAGGGATTTAGGAGTCCATGTACACAAATCATTAAAAACTAGTGTACAGATGCAAAACAATCAAAGGTTAATAAACGTTGACCTTTATCACAAGGGGGTTGGAATAAGGAGAGGAAGAGACGCTACTGTTGTACGGAGCCTTGGGCAGACTCCATCTGTGTACAGATTAGGGCACAAGACCTAAGGAAGAATTTGGCCTTGGAGGGCAAGAGGGCATAATCTTAAGATCAGAGCTCGGTCATTTAGGAGTGAATTCAGGAAGCACTTTGTCCACAGTGGTAGTAGAAATCTGGAATTCCCTCCCTCCAAAGGCTGTAGATGCTGTGTGTGGCGGGGGGGGCAAGTTGACATTGTCAAGAGTAAGAGCAACAAATGTTTATTAGGTAAGGGATATCAAGCTATATAGATCAAAGAGCCCACTCCATGCCACTCCAGTGCAGTATTGAGGGAGTGCTGCACGGTCAGGGGTGCCGTCCTTCGGATGAGACGTTATACCGAGGCCCAATGTTCCCTCTAATTTTTTTTGGCCCGCGCGGCCCCTTTAACGGGCTGCGCAGGCCAATCAAAATTCCGCGCAAGTGCGGTTTTATTATTTTAAAGCTGGCTTCGCGGGACCTCTAGGGCGCTGCGCGGCCGCGTGGCTTAAAGGAAACATCGCCGAGGCCCCGTCTGCTCTCTCAGGTGGACGTAAAAGATCCCAGGGTACTATTCGAAGAAGAGCAGGGGAGTTCTCCCCCATGTCTTGGCCAATATATATCCCTCAACCAACATCGCTAAAACAGATTATCTGGTCATTATCACATTGCTGTTTGTGGGAGCTTGCTGTGCGCAAATTGGCTGCCGCGTTTCCTACATTACAACAGTGACTGCACTTCAAAAAGTACTTCATTAACTGTGAAGTGCTTTGGGACATCCTGAGATTGTGCAAGGCGCTATGTAAATGCAATTTTTTTCTTTCTTTCTAGCTAGTAAATGGTAGTCGTTACTCCATGACTCTGTCACATGTATTCAGTGTGACTGCCTTATAACAGTAATGCTGGGTTAGTTACTGAGGTAATCCCATGAGATTAAACAGTTCTAAAGAAAACGTAAGGACAGCAATCAGCAGTGTGAAGCTAAGAAGCATCCGTGACACAGCCCTCCCACTGTTTGTGGGAGCTTGCTGTGTGCAAATTGGCTGCTGCGTTTCCTACATTACAACAGTGACTGCACTTCAAAAAGTACTTCATTGGCTGTAAAGTGCTTTGGGACGTCCTCAGATCATGAAAGGCACTATATAAATACAAGGCTTTCTTTTCTTCTTTTAAATGCAGTCGAGTTACAGATCAGCTACGATCTAACTAAATGGCAGAACAGACTCTAGGGGCTGAATGGCTTACTGCCGTTCTATGTGGGGGAATTGGGACCAGTCTGGAAAAGGGGAGGGAGGCCCTCAGATCTGGGTAGAGTGAGACCCACTGTACAGTAGGGTCCCAGGTTGTGGGAGGACTGGGAAGGGGGGTGTTCTGGGCTTTGACAGCATTGAGAGAGGCGCCCGAGCTTTGGACTTGTTAGTGCACGAGGATGGGGCTTAAAAACAGTCAGTGCTGATACACAGGCGCTCTCCGTCTGAAGTAAAAGTGAAGGACTTGATAATAGTTTGAATGAGAGACTTACCTGAATAAAGCTGTTAAAATTAAAATTCATTCTTAGCTTTAAAAAAAAATCATTTGCAAAAAACAGGAAGTCAGAAATCTGCTTAAGCCATGAGAATCATGCCGACCCATGCTGAGAAATTCTACAGTCTTGCAGAAACCAGGAGATTATCAGCAAAGAGTAATTGCTGGGGGAAAACATCAATTGCAAGGCTCGGTTTTGGAGAAGGCTCGAGGTCTTCCAGTAAAAAGCAGAAAGTTTAAACATGGGTTTCAGCACGGTTCTGCCTATTGTCAGACAGCCGGGAGCCAAAAATGGTGGATAAAAATATTCTCATAACCATTTTGAGTGATGTGACCGGTTTGCTTTCTTCTTTCCAAGACATTTGCATTTGGCTGAATTATAATTAATACATTTCAATTGCAATTTTAATCACAATTAATACATGGGTAATATCAGCCAAACAGCTGCAAGAAATTAGGATGCAAGGTTTATGATTATGATGATCTGGAATGCGCTGTCTGAAAGGGCGGTGGAAGCAGATTCAATAGTAACTTTCAAGAGGGAATTGGATAAATATTCAAAGGGGAGAAAATAGCTACGGGGAAAGAGCAGGGGGAGTGGGACTAATTGGATAGCTCCTTCAAAGAGCCAGCACAGGCTCGATGGGCTGAATGGCCTCCTCCTGTGTACATGAAGTCAGTGTTTTTACAATACAGACAGACTCACATACAATTCTTTCCATTTCCATGTGATAAGAAAGACTCAAACCGAAGGCTCGATTAGAAAAACTTACATTCTCCTGTGATGTGTCGCTGCTTTCTGCCTTGTCCAATGTCATGCTAGATACAGCGGTGTAATATTTTTTCGACATCAACAGGTCTAAAGGAACTTCGTAAAAAAGCAAGTTCTTCTCTCTCACAGTAAGCTCTTTCTTCGCGAGAGGAGAGTCAATGAAGACAACTTTCACCATCTTATTGCCTTTGAAAACAAAATAAAATGGTGTTTCAGTCCCGAGTTAATGTTTGGAGCTCTCGGTCTGCACGAGTGGTTTGCTGAGCATGAAAGACGCACACACCAAACTGGAAAAAAGCATCTTTTTTCCAAGTGAATCATGAAGTGGACCTCTGATCTGTAAAAACGTTTAGCGAGAAGCTCACGCTGGTCATTCCCCCATAAGCAAAGATATATAGCAGAGGAAGTAATGAGGTGAGAAAGCACACTGAAACAACACACATCCCACTCTAATCTTGGAGCAAAGGACTTCCACAATCAGAGGCTCCAGTGGGGAAATTGACAACATGAAGGACACTGAGAACTCACTTCTCAAGGCTGGTAAAGAATGTTAAGTGGGGCACTAGACATTTTTTTTTAGAACAGTTAATTTCTCGTGAGATTTCTCATTGTCAATCAGAGAATATAGGTTTACAGGAGTGTCATATAATATATATTTTTTAAATTCGTTTATGGGATGTGGGCGTCGCTGGCAAGGCCAGCATTTATTGCCCATCTAAGTCAGGATGGTGTGTGACTCGGAGGAGAACTTGGAGGTGGTGGTGTTCCCATGCACCTGCTGCCCTTGTCCTTCTAGGTGGAAGAGGTCACGGGTTTGGGAGGGGCTGCCGAAGAAACCTTGGCGAGTTGCTGCAGTGCATCTTGTAGATGGTACAGACTGCAGCCACGGTACGCCAGTGGTGGAGGAGTGAATGTTTAAGGTGGTGGATGGGGTTCCAATCAAGTGGGCTGCTTTGTCCTGGATGGTGTCGAGCTTCTTGAGTGTTGTTGGATCTGCACTCATCCAGGCAAGTGGAGAGTATTCCATCACACTCCTGACTTGTGCCTTGTAGATGGTGGAAAGGGTTTGGGGAGTCAGGAGGTGAGACACTCGCTGCAGAATACCCAGCCTCTGACCTGCTCTTGTTGCCACAGTATTTATGTGGCTGGTCCAGTTAAGATTCTGGTCAATGGTGACCCCCAGGATGTATTACACAACACGGACAGTAGATGGGATGGATGGCCAATTAACATGTTTCTTCTGTTACTGGTTGAAGAAGAAACATTGGCCTGAACATCACGAGTCCTCAGTTCTCCTCTTCAAACAGTGTTGGGAGCCAACAAGGAGCCGAATCCTCTTCCCAACATACTCCCACCTCCCAACCAATGTTCGAACCTGCTCCCTCCCTCTAACCTGGTTCCTCCTGCTCACTCTGCTTGATTCTCTCCAGCCAGCTCTCTCCCCTCTCTCCCTCTAACCTGCTCTCCCCTCTCACCTGCTCCCCCCTCTCTCTCTAACCTGCTCCCCCCTCTCTCGCCCTCTAACCTGCTCCCCCCTCTCTCTCTCTCTCTAACCTGCTCTCCCCTCTCTCTCTAACCTGCTCTCCCCTCTCTCTCTAACCTGCTCCCTCTCTCTCTCTCTCTAACCTGCTCCCTCCCTCTCTCTAACCTGCTCCCCCCTCTCCCTCTAACCTGCTCCCCCCTCTCCCTCTAACCTGCTCCCCCCGTCTCTCTAACCTGCTCCCTCTCTCTCTCTCTCTAACCTGTTCCCTCTCTCTCTCTCTCTAACCTGCTCCCCCCTCTCTCTCTCCATAACCTGCTCCCCCTCTCTCTCTCTCTAACCTGCTCCCCCTCTCTCTCTCTCTCTAACCTGCTCCCTCTCTCTCTCACCTGCTCCCTCTCTCTCTCTAATCTGCTCCCTCTCTCTCTCTCTAACCTGCTCCCCCCCTCTCTCTCTAACCTGCTCCCTCTCTATCTCTCTCTCTCTAACCTGCACCCTCTCTCTCTCTCACCGCTCGCTCCCTCTCTCTCTCTCTCACCTGCTCCCCCCCTCTCTCTCTAACCTGCTCCCCCTCTCTCTCTCTCTCTCTAACCGGCTCCCTCTCTCTCTCTCTCTAACCTGCTCCCTCTCTCTCTCTCTCTCTAACCTGCTCCCTCTCTCTCTCTCTCTCTAACCTGCTCCCTCTCTCTCTCTCTCTAACCTGCTCCCCCCCTCTCTCTAACCTGCTCCCTCTCTCTCTCTCTCTAACCTGCTCCCCCTCTCTCTCTCTCTCTAACCTGCTCCCTCTCTCTCTCCCTCTAACCTGCTCTCCCCTCTCTCTCTCTAATCTGCTCCCCTCTCTCTCTCTAACCTGCTCCCTCTCTCTCTCTCTAACCTGCTCCCTCTCTCTCTCTAACCTGCTCCCCTCTCTCTCTCTAACCTGCTCCCCTCTCTCTCTCTCTCTAACCTGCTCCCTCTCTCTCTCTCGAACCTGCTCCCCCTCTCTCTCTCGAACCTGGTCCCTCTCTCTCTCTCTCTAACCTGCTCCCTCTCTCTCTCTCTCTAACCTGCTCCCTCTCGCTCTCTAACCTGCTCTCTCTCTCTCTCTAACCTGCTCCCCCTCTCTCTGTCTCTAACCTGCTCCCTCTCTCTCTCTCTCTAACCTGCTCCTCTCTCTCTCTCTCTCTAACCTGCTCCCCCTCTCTCTCTCTAACCTGCTCCCTCTCTCTCTCTCTAACCTGCTCCCCTCTCTCTCTCTCTCTCTCTCTCTAACCTGCTCCCCCTCTCTCTCTCTAACCTGCTCCCCCTCTCTCTCTCTCTCTCTCTCTCTCTAACCTGCTCCCTCTCTCTCTCGAACATGCTCCCCCTCTCTCTCTCTCACCTGCTCCCTCTCTCTCTCTCTAACCTGCTCTCTCTCTCTCACCTGCTCCCCCTCTCTCTCTCTAACCTGCTCCCCCTCTCTCTCTCTAACCTGCTCCCCCTCTCTCTCTCTAACCTGTTCCCCCTCTCTCTCTAACCTCCTCCCCCCCTCTCTCTCTAACCTGCTCCCCCTCTCTCTCTCTAACCTGCTCCCTCTATCTATCTCTAACCTGCTCCCCCCCTCTCTCTCTCTCTCTCTCTCTAACCTGCTCCCTCTCTCTCTCTCTCTCACCTGCTCCCCTCTCCCTCTCTCTCACCTGCTCCCCTCTCTCTCTCTCTCCCTCTAACCTGCTCTCCTCTCTCTCTCTCCCTCTAACCTGCTCTCCCCTCTCTCTCTCTCTAATCTGCTCCCCTCTCTCTCTCTCTCTCTAACCTGCTCCCCTCTCTCTCTCTCTCTAACCTGCTCCCTCTCTCTCTCTGACCTGCTCCCTCTCTCTCTCTGACCTGCTCCCTCTCTCTCTCTGACCTGCTCCCTCTCTCTCTCTGACCTGCTCCCTCTCTCTCTCTCTCTCTCTCTCTAACCTGCTCCCTCTCTCTCTCTCTCTCTAACCTGCTCCCTCTCTCTCTCTCTAACCTGCTCCCTCTCTCTCTCTCTCTCACCTGCTCCCCCTCTCTCTCTCTCTCTCTAACCTGCTCCCCTCTCCCCCTCTCTCTCACCTGCTCTCTCTCTCTCTCTAACCTGCTCCCTCTCTCTCTCTAACCTGCTCCCTCTCTCTCTCTCTAACCTGCTCCCTCTCTCTCTCCCTCTCACCTGCACCCTCTCTCTCTAACCTGCTCCCTCTCTCTCTCTCTAACCTGCTCCCTCTCTCTCTCTCTAACCTGCTCCCCCTCTCTCTCTCTCTCTCTAACCTGCTCCCTCTCTCTCTCTAACCTGCTCCCTCTCTCTCTCTCTCTAACCTGCTCCCTCTCTCTCTCTCTCTATCTCTCTAACCTGCTCCCTCTCTCTCTTTAACCTGCTCCCCCCCTCTCTCTAACCTGCTCACTCTCTCTCTCTAACCTGCTCCCTCTCTCTCTCTCCCCCTCTAACCTGCTCCTCTCTCTCTCTCCCTCTAACCTGCTCCCTCTATCTCTCTCTCTCTAACCTGCTCCCCCTCTCTCTCTCTACCTCTAACCTGCTCCCTCTATCTCTCTCTCTAACCTGCTCCCCCTCTCTCTCTCCCTCTAACCTGCTCCCCCTCTCTCTCGCTCTCTCTTTAACCTGCTCCCCCTCTCTCTCTCGAACCTGCTCCCCCTCTCTCTCTCGAACCTGCTCCCCCTCTCTCTCTCGAACCTGCTCCCCCTCTCTCTCTCTCCCTCTAACCTGCTCTCCCTCGCTCTCTCTCTCTAACCTGCTCTCGCTCTCTCTCTAACCTGCTCCCCCTCTCTCTCTCTCTCTCTAACCTGCTCCCTCTCTCTCTCTCTCTCTAACCTGCTCCCTCTCTCTCTCTCTCTCTAACCTGCGCCCTCTCTCTCTAACCTGCTCCCCCTCTCCCTCTAACCTGCTCCCCCGCTCTCTCTATCTAACCTGCTCCCTCTCTCTCTCTCTAACCTGCTCCCCCTCTCTATCTATCCTGCTCCCTCTCTCTCTCTCTAACCTGCTCCCCCTCTCTCTCTCTAACCTGCTCCCTCTCTCTCTCCCTCTAACCTGCTCTCCCCTCTCTCTCTCTAATCTGCTCCCCTCTCTCTCTAACCTGCTCCCTCTCTCTCTCTCTAACCTGCTCCCTCTCTCTCTCTAACCTGCTCCCCTCTCTCTCTCTCTCTAACCTGCTCCCTCTCTCTCTCTCGAACCTGCTCCCTCTCTCTCTCGAACCTGCTCCCTCTCTCTCTCGAACCTGCTCCCTCTCTCTCTCGAACCTGGTCCCTCTCTCTCTCTCTCTAACCTGCTCCCTCTCTCTCTCTCTCTAACCTGCTCCCTCTCTCTCTCTAACCTGCTCTCTCTCTCTCTCTAACCTGCTCCCTCTCTCTCTCTCTCTAACCTGCTCCTCTCTCTCTCTCTCTCTAACCTGCTCCCCCTCTCTCTCTCTAACCTGCTCCCTCTCTCTCTCTCTAACCTGCTCCCCCTCTCTCTCTCTCTCTCTCTCTAACCTGCTCCCTCTGTCTCTCGAACATGCTCCCCCTCTCTCTCTAACCTGCTCCCTCTCTCTCTCTCTAACCTGCTCTCTCTCTCTCACCTGCTCCCCCCCTCTCTCTCTAACCTGCTCCCCCTCTCTCTCTGACCTGCTCCCTCTCTCTCTCTCTCCCTCTCTCTCTAACCTGCTCCCTCTCTCTCTCTCCCTCTAACCTGCTCCCCTCTCTCTCTCTAACCTGCTCCCCGTCTCTCTCTCCCTCTAACCTGCTCCCCTCTCTCTCTCTATCTCTCTAACCTGCTCCCTCTCTCTCTCTAACCTGCTCCCCCCTCTCTCTCTCCCACTAACATGCTCCTCTCTCTCTCTCCCTCTTACCTGCTCCCTCTATCTCTCTCTCTCTCTCACCTGCTCCCTCTCTCTCTCTCTAACCTGCTCCCTCTCTCTCTCTAACCTGCTCCCCCTCTCTCTCTCTCTGCCTGTAACCTGCTCCCTCTCACTCTCTCTCTAACCTGCTCCCTCTCTCTCTCTCCCTCTAACCTGCTCCCCTCTCTCTCTCTCTCTAACCTGCTCCCACTTCTCTCTCTCTAACCTGCTGCCCCTCTCTCTCGCTCTCTCTCTCTCTAACCTGCTCCCCCTCTCTCTCTCTCTAACCTGCTCCCCCCCTCTCTCTCTCTCTCTCTAACCTGCTCCCCCTCTCTCTCTCTAACCTGCTCGCCCTCTCTCTCTCTAACCTGCTCCCCCTCTCTCTCTCTAACCTGCTCCCCCTCTCTCTCTCTAACCTGCTCTCCCTCTCTCTCTCTGCAACCTGCTCCCCCTCTCTCTCTCGAACCTGCTCCCCCTCTCTCTCTCCCTCTAACCTGCTCTCCTCTCTCTCTCTCTCTCTCTCTCCCTCTAACCTGCTCTCCCCTCTCTCTCTCTCTAATCTGCTCCCCTCTCTCTCTCTCCCTCTAACCTGCTCCCCTCTCTCTCTCTCTCTCTAACCTGCTCCCCTCTCTCTCTCTCTCTAACCTGCTCCCTCCCTCTCTCTAACCTGCTCCCTCCCTCTCTGACCTGCTCCCTCTCTCTCTCTCTCTCTAACCTGCTCCCTCTCTCTCTCTCTCTCTCTAACCTGCTCCCTCTCTCTCTCTCTCTCTCTAACCTGCTCCCTCTCTCTCTCTCTCACCTGCTCCCCCTCTCTCTCTAATCTGCTCCCCTCTCCCTCTCTCTCTCACCTGCTCTCTCTCTCTCTCTCTAACCTGCTCCCTCTCTCTCTCTAACCTGCTCCCTCTCTCTCTCCCTCTCTAACCTGCTCCCCCTCTCTCTCTAATCTGCTCCCCTCTCCCTCTCTCTCTCACCTGCTCTCTCTCTCTCTCTCACCTGCACCCTCTCTCTCTCTCACCTGCTCCCTCTCTCTCTCTCACCTGCTCCCTCTCTCTCTCTCACTAACCTGCTCCCTCTCTCTCTCTCTCTCTCTAACCTGCTCCCCCTCTCTCTCTCTCTCTAACCTGCTCCCTCTCTCTCTCTCTCTCTAACCTGCTCCCTCTCTCTCTCTCTAACCTGCTCCCTCTCTCTCTCTCTAACCTGCTCCCTCTCTCTCTCTCTCTATCTCTCTAACCTGCTCCCTCTCTCTCTCTAACCTGCTCCCTCTCTCTCTGTCCCTCTAACCTGCTCCTCTCTCTCTCTCCCTCTAACCTGCTCCCTCTATCTCTCTCTCACCTGCTCCCTCTCACTCTCTCTAACCTGCTCCCTCTCTTTCTCCCTCTAACCTGCTCTCCCCTCTCTCTCTCTAATCTGCTCCCCTCTCTCTCTCTAACCTGCTCCCTCTCTCTCTCTCTAACCTGCTCCCTCTCTCTCTCTAACCTGCTCCCCTCTCTCTCTCTAACCTGCTCCCCTCTCTCTCTCTCTCTCTCTAACCTGCTCCCTCTCTCTCTCTCGAACCTGCTCCCTCTCTCTCTCGAACCTGCTCCCTCTCTCTCTCTCTCTAACCTGCTCCCTCTCTCTCTCTCTCTAACCTGCTCCCCCTCTCTCTCTCTCTAACCTGCTCCCTCTCTCTCTCTCTAACCTGCTCCCCCTCTCTCTCCCTCTCTCTCTCTAACCTGCTCCCTCTCTCTCTCGAACATGCTCCCTCTCTCTCTCGAACATGCTCCCTCTCTCTCTCTCTCTAACCTGCTCCCTCTCTCTCTCTCTCTAACCTGCTCTCTCTCTCTCACCTGCTCCCCCTCTCTCTCTCTAACCTGCTCCCCCTCTCTCTCTCTAACCTGTTCCCCCTCTCTCTCTCTAACCTGCTCCCTCTCTCTCTCTCTAACCTGCTCCCTCTCTCTCTCCCTCTCACCTGCACCCTCTCTCTCTAACCTGCTCCCTCTCTCTCTCTCTAACCTGCTCCCTCTCTCTCTCTCTAACCTGCTCCCCCTCTCTCTCTCTCTCTCTAACCTGCTCCCTCTCTCTCTCTAACCTGCTCCCTCTCTCTCTCTCTCTAACCTGCTCCCTCTCTCTCTCTCTCTATCTCTCTAACCTGCTCCCTCTCTCTCTTTAACCTGCTCCCCCCCTCTCTCTAACCTGCTCACTCTCTCTCTCTAACCTGCTCCCTCTCTCTCTCTCCCCCTCTAACCTGCTCCTCTCTCTCTCTCCCTCTAACCTGCTCCCTCTATCTCTCTCTCTCTAACCTGCTCCCCCTCTCTCTCTCTACCTCTAACCTGCTCCCTCTATCTCTCTCTCTCTAACCTGCTCCCCCTCTCTCTCTCCCTCTAACCTGCTCCCCCTCTCTCTCGCTCTCTCTTTAACCTGCTCCCCCTCTCTCTCTCGAACCTGCTCCCCCTCTCTCTCTCGAACCTGCTCCCCCTCTCTCTCTCGAACCTGCTCCCCCTCTCTCTCTCTCCCTCTAACCTGCTCTCCCTCGCTCTCTCTCTCTAACCTGCTCTCGCTCTCTCTCTAACCTGCTCCCCCTCTCTCTCTCTCTCTCTAACCTGCTCCCTCTCTCTCTCTCTCTCTAACCTGCTCCCTCTCTCTCTCTCTCTCTAACCTGCGCCCTCTCTCTCTAACCTGCTCCCCCTCTCCCTCTAACCTGCTCCCCCGCTCTCTCTATCTAACCTGCTCCCTCTCTCTCTCTCTAACCTGCTCCCCCTCTCTATCTATCCTGCTCCCTCTCTCTCTCTCTAACCTGCTCCCCCTCTCTCTCTCTAACCTGCTCCCTCTCTCTCTCCCTCTAACCTGCTCTCCCCTCTCTCTCTCTAATCTGCTCCCCTCTCTCTCTAACCTGCTCCCTCTCTCTCTCTCTAACCTGCTCCCTCTCTCTCTCTAACCTGCTCCCCTCTCTCTCTCTCTCTAACCTGCTCCCTCTCTCTCTCTCGAACCTGCTCCCTCTCTCTCTCGAACCTGCTCCCTCTCTCTCTCGAACCTGCTCCCTCTCTCTCTCGAACCTGGTCCCTCTCTCTCTCTCTCTAACCTGCTCCCTCTCTCTCTCTCTCTAACCTGCTCCCTCTCTCTCTCTAACCTGCTCTCTCTCTCTCTCTAACCTGCTCCCTCTCTCTCTCTCTCTAACCTGCTCCTCTCTCTCTCTCTCTCTAACCTGCTCCCCCTCTCTCTCTCTAACCTGCTCCCTCTCTCTCTCTCTAACCTGCTCCCCTCTCTCTCTCTCTCTCTAACCTGCTCCCCCTCTCTCTCTCTCTCTCTCTCTAACCTGCTCCCTCTGTCTCTCGAACATGCTCCCCCTCTCTCTCTAACCTGCTCCCTCTCTCTCTCTCTAACCTGCTCTCTCTCTCTCACCTGCTCCCCCCCTCTCTCTCTAACCTGCTCCCCCTCTCTCTCTGACCTGCTCCCTCTCTCTCTCTCTCCCTCTCTCTCTAACCTGCTCCCTCTCTCTCTCTCCCTCTAACCTGCTCCCCTCTCTCTCTCTAACCTGCTCCCCGTCTCTCTCTCCCTCTAACCTGCTCCCCTCTCTCTCTCTATCTCTCTAACCTGCTCCCTCTCTCTCTCTAACCTGCTCCCCCTCTCTCTCTCCCACTAACATGCTCCTCTCTCTCTCTCCCTCTTACCTGCTCCCTCTATCTCTCTCTCTCTCTCACCTGCTCCCTCTCTCTCTCTCTAACCTGCTCCCTCTCTCTCTCTAACCTGCTCCCCCTCTCTCTCTCTCTGCCTGTAACCTGCTCCCTCTCACTCTCTCTCTAACCTGCTCCCTCTCTCTCTCTCCCTCTAACCTGCTCCCCTCTCTCTCTCTCTCTAACCTGCTCCCACTTCTCTCTCTCTAACCTGCTGCCCCTCTCTCTCGCTCTCTCTCTCTCTAACCTGCTCCCCCTCTCTCTCTCTCTAACCTGCTCCCCCCCTCTCTCTCTCTCTCTCTAACCTGCTCCCCCTCTCTCTCTCTAACCTGCTCGCCCTCTCTCTCTCTAACCTGCTCCCCCTCTCTCTCTCTAACCTGCTCCCCCTCTCTCTCTCTAACCTGCTCTCCCTCTCTCTCTCTGCAACCTGCTCCCCCTCTCTCTCTCGAACCTGCTCCCCCTCTCTCTCTCCCTCTAACCTGCTCTCCTCTCTCTCTCTCTCTCTCTCTCCCTCTAACCTGCTCTCCCCTCTCTCTCTCTCTAATCTGCTCCCCTCTCTCTCTCTCCCTCTAACCTGCTCCCCTCTCTCTCTCTCTCTCTAACCTGCTCCCCTCTCTCTCTCTCTCTAACCTGCTCCCTCCCTCTCTCTAACCTGCTCCCTCCCTCTCTGACCTGCTCCCTCTCTCTCTCTCTCTCTAACCTGCTCCCTCTCTCTCTCTCTCTCTCTAACCTGCTCCCTCTCTCTCTCTCTCTCTCTAACCTGCTCCCTCTCTCTCTCTCTCACCTGCTCCCCCTCTCTCTCTAATCTGCTCCCCTCTCCCTCTCTCTCTCACCTGCTCTCTCTCTCTCTCTAACCTGCTCCCTCTCTCTCTCTAACCTGCTCCCTCTCTCTCTCCCTCTCTAACCTGCTCCCCCTCTCTCTCTAATCTGCTCCCCTCTCCCTCTCTCTCTCACCTGCTCTCTCTCTCTCTCTCACCTGCACCCTCTCTCTCTCTCACCTGCTCCCTCTCTCTCTCTCACCTGCTCCCTCTCTCTCTCTCACTAACCTGCTCCCTCTCTCTCTCTCTCTCTCTAACCTGCTCCCCCTCTCTCTCTCTCTCTAACCTGCTCCCTCTCTCTCTCTCTCTCTAACCTGCTCCCTCTCTCTCTCTCTAACCTGCTCCCTCTCTCTCTCTCTAACCTGCTCCCTCTCTCTCTCTCTCTATCTCTCTAACCTGCTCCCTCTCTCTCTCTAACCTGCTCCCTCTCTCTCTGTCCCTCTAACCTGCTCCTCTCTCTCTCTCCCTCTAACCTGCTCCCTCTATCTCTCTCTCACCTGCTCCCTCTCACTCTCTCTAACCTGCTCCCTCTCTTTCTCCCTCTAACCTGCTCTCCCCTCTCTCTCTCTAATCTGCTCCCCTCTCTCTCTCTAACCTGCTCCCTCTCTCTCTCTCTAACCTGCTCCCTCTCTCTCTCTAACCTGCTCCCCTCTCTCTCTCTAACCTGCTCCCCTCTCTCTCTCTCTCTCTCTAACCTGCTCCCTCTCTCTCTCTCGAACCTGCTCCCTCTCTCTCTCGAACCTGCTCCCTCTCTCTCTCTCTCTAACCTGCTCCCTCTCTCTCTCTCTCTAACCTGCTCCCCCTCTCTCTCTCTCTAACCTGCTCCCTCTCTCTCTCTCTAACCTGCTCCCCCTCTCTCTCCCTCTCTCTCTCTAACCTGCTCCCTCTCTCTCTCGAACATGCTCCCTCTCTCTCTCGAACATGCTCCCTCTCTCTCTCTCTCTAACCTGCTCCCTCTCTCTCTCTCTCTAACCTGCTCTCTCTCTCTCACCTGCTCCCCCTCTCTCTCTCTAACCTGCTCCCCCCTCTCTCTCTCTAACCTGTTCCCCCTCTCTCTCTCTAACCTGCTCCCCCCCTCTCTCTCTAACCTGCTCCCCCTCTCTCTCTCTAACCTGCTCCCTCTCTCTCTCTCTAACCTGCTCCCCCCCTCTCTCTCTCTCTCTCACCTGCTCCCCTCTCCCTCTCTCTCTCACCTGCTCCCCTCTCTCTCTCTCTCTCTAACCTGCTCCCTCTCTCTCTCTCTCACCTGCTCCTCTCTCTCTCTCTCTCTAACCTGCTCCCCCTCTCTCTCTAACCTGCTCCCTCTCTCTCTCTAACCTGCTCCCTCTCTCTCTCTAACCTGCTCCCTCTCTCTCTCTAACCTGCTCCCTCTCTCTCTCTAACCTGCTCCCTCTCTCTCTCTCTCCCTCTCTCTCTAACCTGCTCCCTCTCTCTCTCTCCCTCTAACCTGCTCCCCTCTCTCTCTAACCTGCTCCCCGTCTCTCTCTCCCTCTAACCTGCTCCCCTCTCTCTCTCTATCTCTCTAACCTGCTCCCTCTCTCTCTAACCTGCTCCCCCTCTCTCTCTCCCACTAACATGCTCCTCTCTCTCTCTCCCTCTTACCTGCTCCCTCTATCTCTCTCTCTCTCTCACCTGCTCCCTCTCTCTCTCTAACCTGCTCCCTCTCTCTCTCTAACCTGCTCCCCCTCTCTCTCTCTCCCTGTAACCTGCTCCCTCTCTCTCTCCCTGTAACCTGCTCCCTCTCACTCTCTCTCTAACCTGCTCCCACCTCTCTCTCTCTAACCTGCTCCCCCTCTCTCTCGCTCTCTCTCTCTCGAACCTGCTCCCCCCTCTCTCTCTCTCTAACCTGCTCCCCCTCTCTCTCTCTCTCTCTCTAACCTGCTCCCCCTCTCTCTCTCTAACCTGCTCGCCCTCTCTCTCTCTAACCTGCTCCCCCTCTCTCTCTCTAACCTGCTCTCCCTCTCTCTCGCTCTCTCTCTCTGCAACCTGCTCCCCCTCTCTCTCTCGAACCTGCTCCCCCTCTCTCTCTCTCTCTCTCTCTCTCTCTAACCTGCTCCCTCTCTCTCTCTCTAACCTGCTCTCTTCTCTCTCTCTCTCTCTCTCCCTCTAACCTGCTCTCCCCTCTCTCTCTCTCTAACCTGCTCCCCCTCTCTCTCTCTCTCTCTAACCTGCTCCCCCTCTCTCTCTCTAACCTGCTCGCCCTCTCTCTCTCTAACCTGCTCCCCCTCTCTCTCTCTAACCTGCTCTCCCTCTCTCTCGCTCTCTCTCTCTGCAACCTGCTCCCCCTCTCTCTCTCGAACCTGCTCCCCCTCTCTCTCTCTCTCTCTCTCTCTCTCTCTAACCTGCTCCCTCTCTCTCTCTCTAACCTGCTCCCCCTCACTCTCTCTCCCTCTAACCTGCTCTCCTCTCTCTCTCTCTCTCCCTCTAACCTGCTCTCCCCTCTCTCTCTCTCTAATCTGCTCCCCTCTCTCTCTCTCTCCCTCTAACCTGCTCCCCTCTCTCTCTCTCTCTCTAACCTGCTCCCCTCTCTCTCTCCCTCTAACCTGCTCCCTCCCTCTCTCTAACATGCTCCCTCTATCTCTCTAACCTGCTCCCTCTCTCTCTCTGACCTGCTCCCTCTCTCTCTCTGACCTGCTCCCTCTCTCTCTCTCTCTAACCTGCTCCCTCTCTCTCTCTCTCTCACCTGCTCCCCCTCTCTCTCTCTAACCTGCTCCCCTCTCCCTCTCTCTCTCACCTGCTCTCTCTCTCTCTCTCTAACCTGCTCCCTCTCTCTCTCTAACCTGCTCCCTCTCTCTCTCCCTCTCTAACCTGCTCCCTCTCTCTCTCCCTCTCACCTGCACCCTCTCTCTCTCTAACCTGCTCCCTCTCTCTCTCTAACCTGCTCCCCCTCTCTCTCTCTCTCTAACCTGCTCCCTCTATCTCTCTCTCTCACCTGCTACCTCTCACTCTCTCTAACCTGCTCCCTCTCTCTCTCCCTCTAACCTGCTCTCCCCTCTCTCTCTCTAATCTGCTCCCCTCTCTCTCTCTAACCTGCTCCCTCTCTCTCTCTCTAACCTGCTCCCTCTCTCTCTCTAACCTGCTCCCCTCTCTCTCTCTCTAACCTGCTCCCTCTCTCTCTCTCGAACCAGCTCCCTCTCTCTCTCTCTCTAACCTGCTCCCTCTCTCTCTCTCTAACCTGCTCCCTCTCTCTCTCTCTCTAACCTGCTCCCTCTCTCTCTCTCTAACCTGCTCCCCCTCTCTGTCTCTAACCTGCTCCCTCTCTCTCTCTCTAAGCTGCTCCCTCTCTCTCTCTCTCTAACCTGCTCCCTCTCTCTCTCTCTAACCTGCTCCCTCTCTCTCTCTAACCTGCTCCCTCTCTCTCTCTCTAACCTGCTCCCCTCTCACTCTCTCTAACCTGCTCCCCCTCTCTCTCCCTCTCTCTCTCTAACCTGCTCCCCCTCTCTCTCCCTCTCTCTCTCTAACCTGCTCCCTCTCTCTCTCGAACATGCTCCCTCTCTCTCTCTCTCTAACCTGCTCCCTCTCTCTCTCTCTTACCTGCTCTCTCTCTCTCACCTGCTCCCCCTCTCTCTCTCTAACCTGCTCCCCCTCTCTCTCTCTAACCTGCTCCCCCTCTCTCTCTCTAACCTGCTCCCCCTCTCTCTCTAACCTGCTCCCCCCCTCTCTCTCTAACCTTCTCCCCCTCTCTCTCTCTAACCTGCTCCCTCTCTCTCTCTCTCTAACCTGCTCCCCCCCTCTCCCTCTCTCTCTCTCTAACCTGCTCCCTCTCTCTCTCTCTCACCTGCTCCCTCTCTCTCTCTCTCACCTGCTCCTCTCTCTCTGTCTCTCTGACCTGCTCCCCCTCTCTCTCTCTCTCTCTCCCTCTAACCTGCTCCCCTCTCTCTCTCTCTCCCTCTAACCTGCTCCCCCTCTCTCTCTCTCCCACTAACATGCTCCTCTCTCTCTCCCTCTTACCTGCTCCCTCTCTCTCTCTCTAACCTGCTCCCACCTCTCTCTCTCTAACCTGCTCCCTCTCTCTCTCTCTAACCTGCTCCCCCCTCTCTCTCTCTCTCTCTAACCTGCTCCCCCCTCTCTCTCTCTCTAACCTGCTCCCCCTCTCTCTCTCTCTAACCTGCTCGCCCTCTCTCTCTCTAACCTGCTCCCACCTCTCTCTCTCTAACCTGCTCCCCCCTCTCTCTCTCTCTCTCTAACCTGCTCCCCCCCTCTCTCTCTCTCTCTAACCTGCTCCCCCTCTCTCTCTCTCTAACCTGCTCGCCCTCTCTCTCTCTAACCTGCTCCCACCTCTCTCTCTCTAACCTGCTCCCCCCTCTCTCTCTCTCTCTCTAACCTGCTCCCCCCCTCTCTCTCTCTCTAACCCCCCCTCTCTCTCTCTCTAACCTGCTCCCCCCTCTCTCTCTCTAACCTGCTCGCCCTCTCTCTCTCTAACCTGCTCCCCTCTCTCTCTCTAACCTGCTCCCTCTCTCTCTCTCTAACCTGCTCCCCCTCTCTCTCTCTAACCTGCTCTCCCTCTCTCTCGCTCTCTCTCTCTGCAACCTGCTCCCCCTCTCTCTCTCGAACCTGCTCCCCCCCTCTCTCTCTCTCTCTCTCTAACCTGCTCCCTCTCTCTCTCTCTAACCTGCTCCCCCTCACTCTCTCTCCCTCTAACCTGCTCTCCTCTCTCTCTCTCTCCCTCTAACCTGCTCTCCCCTCTCTCTCTCTCTAACCTGCTCCCTCTCTCTCTCTCTTAACCTGCTCCCTCCCTCTCTCTCTAACCTGCTCCCTCTCTCTCTCTCTAACCTGCTCCCTCTCTCTCTCTGAACCTGCTCCCTCTCTCTCTTACCTGCTCCCTCTCTCTCTCTCTCTCTAACCTGCTCCCTCTCTCTCTCTCTCTAACCTGCTCCCCCTCTCTCTCTCTCTCTAACCTGCTCCCTCTCTCTCTCTCTCTCTCCTCTCTCTATCTCTCTAACCTGCTCCCTCTCTCTCTCTAACCTGCTCCCCCCCTCTCTCTCTCTCTAACCTGCTCCTCTCTCTCTCTCCCTCTAACCTGCTCCCTCTATCTCTCTCTCTCACCTGCTCCCTCTCTCTCTCTCTACCTGCTCCCCTCCTCTCTCTCTCCTGCTCCCTCTCTCTCTCTCTCTACCTGCTCCCTCTCCTCTCTCTAACCTGCTCCCCCTCTCTCTCTCCTCTAACCTGCTCCCCTCTCTCTCGCTCTCTCTCTAACCTGCTCCCCTCTCTCTCTCTCGAACCTGCTCCCCCTCTCTCTCTCTCCCTCTAACCTGCTCTCCCTCGCTCTCTCTCTCTAACCTGCTCCCTCTCTCTCTCTCTCTCTCTAACCTGCTCCCTCTCTCTCTCTAACCTGCTCCCCTCTCTCTCTCTCTCTAACCTGCTCCCTCTCTCTCTCTCTAACTTGCTCCCTCTCTCTCTCTCTAACCTGCTCCCTCTCTCTCTCTCTAACCTGCTCCCTCTCTCTCGAACCTGCTCCCTCTCTCTCTAACCTGCTCCCCCTCTCTCTCTAACCTGCTCCCTCTCTCTCTTTCTCTCTCTAACCTGCTCCCTCTCTCTCTCTCTCTCTCTCTAACCTGCTCCCTCTCTCCCCCTCTCTCTCTCTAACCTGCTCCCTCTCTCGTTCTCTAACCTGCTCCCCCCTCTCTCTCTCTCTCTAACCTGCTCCCCCTCTCTCTCTCTCTCTCTCTAACCTGCTCCCCCCCTCCCTCTCTCTCTCTCTCACCGGCTCCCCCCCTCCCTCTCTCTCTCTAACCTGCTCCCCCTCTCTCTCTAACCTGCTCCCTCTCTCTCTCTCTAACCAGCTCCCTCTCTCTCTCTCTCTAACCTGCTCCCTCTCTCTCTCTAACCTGCTCCCTCCCTCTCTCTCTAACCTGCTCCCCCTCTCTCCCTCTCTCTCTAACCTGCTCCCCCTCTCTCTCTCTAACCTGCTCTCTCTCTCTAACCTGCTCCCCCTCTCTCTCTCTCTAACCTGCTCCCTCTCTCTCCTCTAACCTGCTCCCCCCTCTCTCTCTCTAACCTGCTCCCTCTCTCTCTCTCACCTGCTCCCTCTCTCTCTCACCTGCTCCCTCCCTCTCTCTCTCTCACCAGCTCCCCCTCTCTCTCTCTAACCTGCTCCCCCCCTCTCTCTCTCTAACCTGCTCCCCCTCTCTCTCTCTCTAACCTGCTCCCTCTCTCTCTCTCTCACCTGCTCCCTCTCTCTCTCTCTATCTAACCTGCTCCCCCTCTCTCTCTCTCTCTCGAACCTGCTCCCTCTCTCTCTAACCTGCTCCCCCTCTCTCTCTAACCTGCTCCTCTCTCTCTCTTTCTCTCTCTAACCTGCTCCCTCTCTCTCTCTCTCTCTCTCTAACCTGCTCCCTCTCTCCCCTCTCTCTCTCTAACCTGCTCCCTCTCTCGTTCTCTAACCTGCTCCCCCCTCTCTCTCTCTCTCTACCTGCTCCCCCTCTCTCTCTCTCTCTCTCTAACCTGCTCCCCCCCTCCCTCTCTCTCTCTCACCTGCTCCCCCCCTCCCTCTCTCTCTCTAACCTGCTCCCCCTCTCTCTCTAACCTGCTCCCTCTCTCTCTCTCTAACCAGCTCCCTCTCTCTCTCTCTCTAACCTGCTCCCTCTCTCTCTCTAACCTGCTCCCTCCCTCTCTCTCTAACCTGCTCCCCCTCTCTCCCTCTCTCTCTAACCTGCTCCCCCTCTCTCTCTAACCTGCTCTCTCTCTCTAACCTGCTCCCCCTCTCTCTCTCTCTAACCTGCTCCCTCTCTCTCCCTCTAACCTGCTCCCCCTCTCTCTCTCTAACCTGCTCCCTCTCTCTCTCTCACCTGCTCCCTCTCTCTCTCACCTGCTCCCTCCCTCTCTCTCTCTCACCAGCTCCCCCTCTCTCTCTCTAACCTGCTCCCCCCCTCTCTCTCTCTAACCTGCTCCCTCTCTCTCTCTCTCTAACCTGCTCCCTCTCTCTCTCTCTCTCTCTCTCTAACCTGCTCCCCTCTCTCTCTCTCTAACCTGCTCCCTCTCTCTCTCTCTCACCTGCTCCCTCTCTCTCTCTCTATCTAACCTGCTCCCCCTCTCTCTCTCTCTCTCTCTAACCTGCTCCCTCTCTCTCTCTCTAACCTGCTCCCTCTCTCTCTCTAACCTGCTCTCTCTCTCTCTCTCTAACC
The DNA here is from genome assembly GCA_030390025.1 of Squalus acanthias. Classification (NCBI taxonomy): domain Eukaryota; kingdom Metazoa; phylum Chordata; class Chondrichthyes; order Squaliformes; family Squalidae; genus Squalus; species Squalus acanthias. The sequence goes on from CM059443.1 coordinate 48,541,074, forward strand.
CCTTCTCTCTCTCTCTCTAACCTGCTCCCTCTCTCTCTCTAACCTGCTCCCTCTCTCTCTCTCTCTAACCTGCTCCCCTCTCCCTCTCTCTCTCTAACCTGCTCCCTCTCTCTCTCTCTCACCTGCTCCCCCTCTCTCTCTCTCTCTCTAACCTGCTCCCTCTCTCTCTCTAACCTGCTCCCCCTCTCTCTCTCTCTAACCTGCTCCCCCTCTCTCTCTCTCTAACCTGCTCCCCCTCTCTCTCTCTCTCTCTCTAACCTGCTCTCTCTCTCTCTCTAACCTGCTCCCTCTCTCTCTCTCTCTAACCTGCTCCCCCTCTCTCTCTCTAACCTGCTCCCTCTCTCTCTAACCTGCTCCCCCTCTCTCTCTCTCTAACCTGCTCCCCCTCTCTCTCTCTCTAACCTGCTCCCCCTCTCTCTCTCTCTCTCTCTCTAACCTGCTCTCTCTCTCTCTCTAACCTGCTCCCTCTCTCTCTCTCTCTAACCTGCTCCCTCTCTCTCTCTCACTGCTCCCTCTCTCTCTCTCTCTCTCTAACCTGCACCCCCTCTCTCTAACCTGCTCCCTCTCTCTCTCTAACCTGCTCCCTCTCTCTCTCTAACCTGCTCCCTCTCTCTCTCTCTAACCTGCTCCCTCTCTCTCTCTCTCTCTAACCTGCTCCCTCTCTCTCTCTCTCTCTCTCTAACCTGCTCCCTATCTCTCTCTCTCTCTCTCTAACCTGCTCCCTCTCTCTCTAACCTGCTCCCTCTCTCTTTCTCTAACCTGCTCCCTCTCTCTCTAACCTGCTCCCTCTCTCTCTCTCTAACCTGCTCCCCCTCTCTCTCTCTAACCTGCTCCCTCTCTCTCTCTCTCTAACCTGCTCCCTCTCTCTCTCTCTCACTTGCTCCCTCTCTCTCTCTCTCTCTCTCTAACCTGCTCCCTCTCTCTCTCTCTCTAACCTGCTCCCTCTCTCTCTCTCTCACTTGCTCCCTCTCTCTCTCTCTCTCTCTCTAACCTGCACCCCCTCTCTCTAACCTGCTCCCTCTCTCTCTCTAACCTGCTCCCCCTCTCTCTCTCTAACCTGCTCCCCCCTCTCTCTCTCTCTAACCTGCTCCCCCCCGCTCTCTCTCTCTCTAACCTGCTCCCTCCCTCTCTCTCTCTCTAACCTGCTCCCTCCCTCTCTCTCTCTCTAACCTGCTCCCCCTCCCTCTCTCTCTCACCTGCTCCCCTCTCTCTCTCTCTAACCTGCTCCCCTCTCTCTCTCTCTAACCTGCTCCCTCTCTCTCTCTCCCTCTAACCTGCTCCCTCTCACTCTCTCTCTCCCTCTAACCTGCTCCTCTCTCTCTCTCTAACCTGCTCCCTCTCTCTCTCTAACCTGCTCCCCCTCTCTCTCCCTCTAACCTGCTCCCCCTCTCTCTCTCTCACCTGCTTCCTCTCTCTCTCTCTCTAACCTGCTCCCCCTCTCTCCCTCTAACCTGCTCCCCCCTCTCTCTCTCTAACCTGCTCCCCCTCTCTCCCTCTAACCTGCTCTCCCTCTCTCTCTCTCTCCCTCTAACCTGCGCTCCCCTCTCTCTCTCTAATCTGCTCCCCTCTCTCTCTCTAACCTGCTCCCCTCTCTCTCTCTCTCTCTAACCTGCTCCCCCCTCTCTCTCTAACCTGCTCCCTCTCTCTCTCTAACCTGCTCCCCTCTGTCTCTCTCCCTCTAACCTGCTCTCCTCTCTCTCTCTCCCTCTAACCTGCTCCTCTCTCTCTCTCTCTCTCACCTGCTCCCTCTCTCTCTCTAACCTGCTCCCTCTCTCTCTCTCTCTAACCTGCTCCCTCTCTCTCTCTCTAACCTGCTCCCTCTCTCTCTCTCTCTAACCTGCTCCCCTCTCTCTCTCTAACCTGCTCCCTCTCTCTCTCTCTCTCTAACCTGCTCCCTCTCTCTCTAACCTGCTCTCTCTCTCTCTCTCTCTCTAACCTGCTCCCTCTCTCTCTCTAACCTGCTCCCCTCTCTCTCTCTCTCTCTCTCTAACCTGCTCCCCTCTCTCTCTCTCTCTCTAACCTGCTCCCTCTCTCTCTCTCTCTCTCTCACCTGCTCCCCTCTCTCTCTCTCTCTAACCTGCTCCCCTCTCCCTCTCTCTCTCTCTCTCTCACCTGCTCCCTCTCTCTCTCTCTCTCTCACCTGCTCCCTCTCTCTCTCTCTCTCACCTGCTCCCTCTCCCTCTCTCTCTCTCTCTAACCTGCTCTCTCTCTCTCTCTCTCTCTCTATCTAACCTGCTCCCCCTCTCTCTCTCTCTAACCTGCTCCCTCTCTCTCTCTCTCTATCTAACCTGCTCCCCCTCTCTCTCTCTCTCTCTCTCTCTAACCTGCTCCCTCCTCTCTCTCTCTCTCTCTCTAACCTGCTCCCTCTCTCTCTCTCTCTCACCTGCTCCCTCTCTCTCTCTCTCACCTGCTCCCTCTCTCTCGCTCTCTCTCACCTGCTCCCCCTCTCTCTCTCACCTGCTCCCCCTCTCTCTCTCTCTCTCTCCCTAACCTGCCCCCTCTCTCTCTCTCACCTGCTCCCTCTCTCTCTCTCTCTAACCTGCTCCCTCTCTCTCTCTAACCTGCTCCCTCTCTCTCTCTCTCTAACCTGCTCCCTCTCTCTCTCTCTCTCACCTGCTCCCCTCTCTCTCTCTAACCTGCTCCCTCTCTCTCTCTCTAACCTGCTCCCTCTCTCTCTCTCTAACCTGCTCCCTCGCTCTCTCTCCCTCTAACCTGCTCCCTCTCTCTCTCTCACCTGCTCCCCCTCTCTCTCTCTCCCTCTAACCTGCTCCTCTCTCTCTCTCTAACCTGCTCCCCCTCTCTCTCTCTCCCTCTAACCTGCTCCCTCTCTCTCTCTCACCTGCTTCCTCTCTCTCTCTCTAACCTGCTCCCCCTCTCTCCCTCTAACCTGCTCTCCCCTCTCTCTCTCTCTCTCTCACTCTCCCTCTAACCTGCTCTCCCCTCTGTCTCTCTAATCTGCTCCCCCCTCTCTCTCTAACCTGCTCCCCCTCTCTCTCTCTCTCTCTCTAACCTGCTCCCTCTCTCTCTCTCTTTCTAACCTGCCCCCTCTCTCTCTCTCTCTCTCTCCCTAACCTGCCCCCTCTCTCTCTCTCACCTGCTCCCTCTCTCTCTCGCTCTAACCTGCTCCCTCTCTCTCTCTCTCTAACCTGCTCCCTCTCTCTCTAACCTGCTCCCTCTATCTCTCTAACCTGCTCCCCTCTCTCTCTCTAACCTGCTCCCCTCTCTCTCTCTCTAACCTGCTCCCCTCTCTCTCTCTCTAACCTGCTCCCCTCTCTCTCTCTAACCTGCTCCCCTCTCTCTCTCTAACCTGCTCCCCTCTCTCTCTCTAACCTGCTCCCCCTCTCTCTCTCTAACCTGCTCCCCTCTCTCTCTCTCTAACCTGCTCCCCTCTCTCTCTCTAACCTGCTCCCCTCTCTCTCTCTAACCTGCTCCCCTCTCTCTCTCTAACCTGCTCCCCTCTCTCTCTAACCTGCTCCCCCCTCTCTCTAACCTGCTCCCCCCTCTCTCTAACCTGCTCCCCCCCTCTCTCTAATTTGCCAGCTGCCTGAATCTCTATCCTGTACCTGTCCGTTTGAACCTGGTGTAAGGGGAGAAAAATCATAGAATGAATGGGGGGAAAAGACTTCAAAAGGACAAAATGTAACAATGGTAGTGTAACCAACCTGCAGGGGAAGCCAATGGAAAGAAAGAACACAGAAATGGGAAGTGAAAATAGAAGAAAAAGCAAAGACTAAAACCAAAATAGGAAAATGATCAACCAGGAAACAGTAAATACTCGAGAGGGCGGGATAGAAGAGAGCGACAAGGATTTGTTAATGGCAAATCGTATCTGTTGAACGTGTTTGAATTCTTTGATGAGGTAACAGAGAAGGTTGATCAAGGTGATGTAGTAGATGTTGTATATGTGGACTTTCGGACAGCATCAAACAAAGTGCCACACAGGAGGCTTGGTAAGAAGATGGAAGCCCATGGAATTAAGGGGAAAGTGGTGGTATAGATACAGAATTGTCTCAGTGACAGGAAGCAAAGGGTGGTGGTGGTGGATGTTTTTCAGACTGGGGGGTGGTTTGCAGTGGTGTTCCCCAAGGGTCAGTTTTGGGTCCATTACTCTTTGCAATTTTTATAAATGACCTAGACTCAGGTGTCGGGAGCAGCATTATAAAGTTTGCAGATTATACGTAACTTGGCAAAGTATTAGATAGTGATGAGGATCATTATAGGCTTCAGGATGACATAGACATGATGGTGAAATGGGCAGAAGCATGGCAGATAAAGTTCAATGCAGAGAAGTGTTGCACTTTGGGAGAACTAATATGGAAAGACAGTGATGTAAGAAAACTACAAGGCACTTGATCTAAGCGTTAAACAAAGCTTTAATCAACTGTTTTTCAACATGGAGATCTAGTTGTGTCCTTCTCTAGTTCCTGTTGAGGAATGTCCTAAGCAAGCTGGGCCCGTGCCCGAGTATTTATACTCTCCCTGGACAGCGCCACCAGCAGGCCGCCCAGTATTACTTCATACATGAATGACAAGATTCATGTCAGACAGTATACTATAAATAGGATGATTTTGAAAAGTGTTGATGAGCAGAGAGACCTTGGTGTCCATGTACACAAATCCTTAAAGGTGGCAGGGCAAGTTGATAATGTGGTTAAAAAAGCATATGGGTTACTGGGTTTATAAATAGAGGAATAGAATTTTAAAAATCATGCGAGAACTTTATAAATCACTGGTTAGGCCTCAGCTGGAGTATTGTGGACAATTCTGGGCAGATGTAAAGGCCTTAGAAAGGGTACAGAGGAGGTTTACCAGGGATGAGGGACTTCAGTTATGAGGTTGGAAAAGATATACAGTTGCTTGTCCTGTTCACTCGGGTCCCAGATACCCGGTTTCCCTCGCTGCCATGTTATCAGTTCGCACTTTCAGCAACTTGCCACGCAAACAAATTGAAAATCCTAAACGTGCAAGGGTGAGTCTAACGAACGGCAGACTCTGTTAGATGCCCTGCTGCAGCAAATTCTGCCCCATTGTATTTAGAATCTTAAACCGCAGCACTGCACAGCGCCACCATGTGGCCAAAGGATGAGAGTTCAACTTGTGAACACTTCACAGCGAACGCCTTGAATTGCAAATGCACTAGAGAGCAAATATCAAACTCATAAAGCAGTGCTAATGAACCCTACTACCGCAGGGTGGGTGCGGGTCGCCCTCTGCACGCACGGGAGCCGCTCATTAAAATTTTGCTCCCAATCTGCCCCGGTCTTGGATTCCAAGTTAACAAGCTTATTTTTTGGAGTGCTCAGGAACAGAAGTCAGAAATGATTACAATGAGCCCGAGCCTGTAATTTCAGCACATTCCACACACACAGGGCTGTACACCATCATTAACTCCACACCCTAACGCTACAACAAACCCTCTCCCCACTCTCATGGACAGCTGGAATTAGATCATACTACATTGTTAGAAAAAATTACATTTCACAAATATGTAGACAGTGGCACACACAAGTACATATACACAGACACATATACACAGAGACATGCACAGAGACAAACAAACATGGACAGAGACATACACACACACAAATACAAACACAGAGACACCCCCCACCCCCAGACAGAGACAGACACACAAACAGAGACACCCCCCACCCCCAGACAGAGACAGAGACACACACACAGATGAACACCAAACACACAGTATTTTTATGGAATAAAAACAGAAAATGCTGGAAATACTCAGCAGGTCAGGCAGCATCTGTGGAGAGAGAAACAGAGCTAATGTTTCAGGTCGATGTCCCTCATCCCTGGAACCATTCTAGTCAATCTCCTCTGCACCCTCTCCAAGGCCTTGACATCCTTCCTAAAGTGTGACGCCCAGAATTGAACACAATACTCCAGCTGAGGCCTAACCAGTGTTTTATAAAGGTTTCGTGTAACTTCCTTTTCTACTCTATGCCTGTTTATAAAGCCAAGGATCCTGTATGCTTTTTTTTTTAAAAACAGCCTTTTCAACTTGATCTATCACCTTCAAAGACTTGTGTACATACACCCCCAGGCCTCTCTGTTCCTGCACCCCCTGTAAAATTGTACCTTTTAGTTTATATTGCCTCTCCTCATTCTTCCTACCAAAATGTATCACTTCACACTTCTCTACATTAACTTTCATCTTCCACGTCTCTGCCCATTTCACCAGTCTGTCTATTACTATCTGTCTCATTGTTTACTACATTTCTGAGTTTCATGTCAACTGCAAACTTTAAAATTATGTCCTGTATAACCCAAGTCCAGGTCATTAAGATATATCAAAATGAGTAGTGGTCCTAATACTGACCCCTGGGGGACATCACTGTACACGACCCTCCAGTCTGGAAAAACAACCGTTCACTCTCTGTCCCTGAGCCAATTTTGTATCCACACAGCCACTGCCCCTTTAATCCCATGGGCTTTAATTTTGCTAACAAGTTTATTATGTGGTACTTTATCAAACGCCTTTCAAGAGTCCATATATACAGTATGAATCCAGCAATAGAAAGCAGGGCCTGTCCGCCGGGTTCTCGGTCCATTCCCTGTGGCTTTCCTCTCACTACTCCTCTCACCCCTCACAATCGTGACCAGATCCCCCTCGGCTCACCTTCCACCCCACCAGTCGCAGCATTCACCAGACCATCTTCAGCCACTTCCACCCTGCAACACAATCTCATCACCAAACACGTCTTCCCCTCTCCTCCTCCCCGAGGGACCACTCGCTCCGTGACATGCTGCTTCACACTGGTTCCCGGGCACCTCCCTGGGCAAGCATATGAAACATATAAGATTCTGAGGGGGACTGACAGGGTGGGCGATTGAAATCTGGGATGAGAGGCTTGTCCTATGAGGAGAGATCGAGTAGATTGGGCCTATACTCTCTGGAGTTTAGAAGAATGAGGCGCGATTTCATTAAGAACATCAGAACACAAGAAATAGGAGCAGGAGTAGGCCATTCGGCCCCTCGAGCCTGCTCCGCCATTCAATAAGATTATGGCTGATCTGATCTTGGCCTCAACTCCACTTTCCCGGCCACTCCCCATAACCCTCAACTCCCCTGTAGCTCAAATATCTGTCTATCTCCGCCTTGAATATATTCAATGACTCCGCCTCCACAAGGGTAGAGAATTCCAAAGATTCACGACCCACGAGAGATAAAATTCCTCACCTCCGTTTTAAATGGGAGACCCCTTATCCTGAAAATATGCCCCCTAGTTCTAGATTCCCCCACGAGGGGAAACATCCTCCCTACATCTACCCTGCCGAGCCCCCTCAGAATCTTATATGTTTCAATAAGATCACCTCTCATTCTTCTAAACTCCAATGAGTATAGGCCCAACCTTTCTTCAGGAATTAACCTAGTGAACCTTCTCTGAACTGCCTCCAATGCAAGTATATCCCTCCTTAAATAAGGAGACCAAAACTGTACACAGTACTCCAGGTGTGGTCTCACCAGCGCCCTGTACAGTTGTAGCAGGACTTCCCTACTTTTGAAACATAAGATTCTGAGATGAGGGTTGTGAATCTTTGGGATTCTCTGCCCCAAAGGGCTGTGGATGCTGAGTCACTGAGTATATTCAAGGCTGAGATCGATAGATTTTTGGACTCTAGGGGGAATCAAGGGATATGGGGATCGGGTGGGAAAATGGAGTTGAGGTCGAAGGGGCCGTATGGCCTACTCCTAATTCTTATGCAATACCTCTCCATTCACTTCCGCCACTCCTTCTACGAGGGAACAATTCACTTGTAATTCCTCTAATCTAGTACCCTGCGGTACACCTGAAACATGCAGCACGTTAATATACAAAGGTTATCGATCCCAACTTGAGGAATACTCAGAGTGCCAGACAGTGAGGGGCAAACGCAGAGACATCTTCATCAAACACACACTAAAGGCTCACAAGGAATGGGAGAACAATTACTGGTGTGCTTTGCTCAGTTGGTTTCATTTCCTTGTGGCCTAATGTTTAATAGCCAATGCGTGGCTACAGAATCAGACAACAATCTTCCATCGCCAGCAATTAATGTACCTGAATATTACCCAATCGCCTCTGCTAAAAAATAACCATAACAAGAATGAACTTGCATTTATATAATCATAGTCCAATTCTGAACAATTGAAAGGATTACCTTCGCCACAGATGGTTTTCACGTGTACAGGAACCTCCCAGGGCTCTGTATAGTTTGGTCCGCAATTATTCAACAGAGCAAACAAGGCCTGGCTGGTCAGAGATACCTTCGCTCCGTACTTCACACTCAGCTTCTCCGCATTCACATCACTGCTAATTTCCTGAAAACATAAACGTCCCAAGGCGTTTCACAGGAGCGTTATCAGGCAAAATCTGACACCCAGTCACATAAGGAGATATTAGGACAGGTGACCAGAAGCTCGGTCAAAGAGGTAGGTTTTCAGGAGCGTCTTAAGGGAAGCGAGAGGGGCAGAGAAGGAATTCCAGAGCTCAGGGCCTCGGCAGCTGAAAGCACGGCCACCAATGGAGCGATTAAAATCAGGGACGCGCAAGAGGCCAGAATTGGAGGAGTGCAGAGATCTGGGAGGGTTGGAGGAACAGGAACAATCGTTCGGGAATTTTAACCAGCAATTCTACGATACAACTCGAAACAATTTTCATTCTACATAAAAAGTGAACGATAAAGAGCTTTCAGTTACAATTCAGCGAACAATTGTTCAAAGGCGTGTAACAAGTTGCACTGTCATTCTCCTTACAACTCAACCTTAACCGGGTGTCTGTCCAAACTCCGTCTACAAACCCTCACCACTTGTCACCTTCTCGTGCCCACGTTTTCCCATTATAAATTCCTACTTGGCACAGGGTATTGCCACCCTACCCCCAGGGATGGTTTGTAACTTGGCAAGTTGTAGACTGGGCTGGGGAGTGTTGCCTAGCACCTCAGCTTATACGGAGAGAATCTCCTCTGACCCAACCAACTCTGCTCTGATGCCCAAACCTCTGTCAGATTTCTTATTTAACCATAAATAATGGCCCAGAAATTCGGCGCTTGTCGGGTGAGTACGCGTTGTGTACTCACCCGTAAGGCCACTTGAAGTGCCGGTTTCCTGCATGCACTGCGCATGCGCGGGAAACCAGAACTTCCGGTCTCGTGAAGGGAGCGGTTCAGAGGTGAACCGCGTGCGCGGGAGAGGCTGCACGCACGCAGCGAACTTCGGTTTTTTTTCAGGTTTCTCCGGGAAGGTAAGTATGGAAGAAGCTGCACTTTTAAAAAGGAGGCGCAAGACCCATTTTTAACAAGGTAAGTGGTTAATTAATTACAATGTAAAAAAAATTTCAACAAGTTTATCTTTTTTAGATACTTTAAAGAAAGTTTATTTTTAGCACTGTTAAAAGTATTTTAATTTTGTCAAATTAAAATTTTTGTTTAAAGTAGTTAATTTATTTAACTTAGTTATTTTAAAAATGTGATGGTTTTTTAAAAATTTATTTGAAGTTTAGGTGTTGTTTTGGGGCCGATTTCAATTCATAGATTTGACAGGTCCTGTCAAATCTATGAATGAAAGATGGTCTGCTGCCATTGGCTCTCCATGGCCCACGTGATCCCAGGGGACGCATCGCACTAACTACGCCCCTGGGATACACAAGCACTGCGCGCCGGCAGCTGCAGGAGGCCCAGGAGCTGAAGTCCCCGTGGGCCCAGAGGTCAACGGCAGGCGCGGTAGGTAGGTGCGCGCGCGATCATTGCACCCGCGGGAAGCCAGGGAGCCTAATTTCTGGGCCAATCTAAAATCAAAGTACTACATAAAAATAAGGACAGATTGGATGACTTTAAAGTGGCGACTGAATTATACCTGTGCTCCGAGCCAATAACTCCGCTTCACCTGAAGAGGACACCTGCTCTTGTCTCCCTGTGCAACACCAGGGCCGATCAACAAGCATCGAAATAATATTTAAAATTCCCGACCCATTCGGTGGAGTTCCTCGCACGCTGCCGAATGCTAAAAGCGCATTCTCTGGGTGTAGGAGACTTACGGACTCAAAGGCCGACGCCCTCACTGTAGGTGGAGTAAATGCAACGATGGTTTTATAATCTGTTGTTAGCTGGTTTGAGGAGGCAGGGGTCGGTACCCGCAGAAAGAGAGACCTGCCCTGAAAAGAGAAAAGAGGCAGAGAGCTGAGTCAACAAGCACTTTTCATTAATATCCACTTTCAACGCTGACAGAAAAAGGTGGAAACTTTACCGAAATTCTATCCTGGAAATTTCCGTCGTTGAATCACAGAAAACAATTCTTTCTGAAGGTATACAGCACCACAGCTTTAACTGGTAGCATCTGCTTCCACTGCCCTTTCAGCCAGTGCATTCCAGATCACAACGACTCGCTGTGTAAAAGATGTTGCCTCAGGTCGCCTCTGGTTCTTTTGCCAATTCCCAGCTCTCTGTCCACACAGCTACATTTTCTTGAATACGACATGGCTGAACGTTCCCCAATCATTCAGTTACGTGGCATCTTATCAAATCCAAAGACACCATTCCCTTTATCTGTACGCTGCGGTCTCCTAAACTCAACTAAATTAGCAAAGCGCAGCCTGCCAGTTACCAATCCATCCGACTGCCCCCAATCAGACCACACCTCTCGAAACATTCCTCCCATATTACGGAGTTTACAATCTTACCCGCAATGGAAGTAGATCAACAGCTTTGGAATTTCCTGGCTTTTTTTGGAGAATGAATGCTCCTGTCTCCACTACCTGCTCGCCCATCTCCTCGCACTTTAGTTATCCATTTAAATTCCACCCGCCTTTCCTTCACTCATCAATTGAATTGTCCAAATCATAAGAACATAAGAATTAGGAGCAGGAGTAGGCCCTTCGAGCCTGCTCCGCCATTCAATAAGATCATGGCAGAACTTTGACCGCAACTCCACTTTCCCACCCGATCTCCATATCCCTCGATTCCTCTAGAATCCAAACTCTATCGATCTCTGTCTTGAATATACTCAACGACTGAGCATCCACAGCTCTCTGAGGTAGAGATTTCCAAAGATTCACAACCCTTTGAGTGAAGAAATTTCTTTTCATCTCAGTCCTAAATGCCCGACCCCTTATCCTGAGACTGTGACCCTGTGTTCTAGACTTCTCAGCCAGGGGAAAACATCCTCGCCATCATCTACCCTGTCAAGCCCTTTAAGAATTTTATACATTTCAATGAGATCCGCCTCATCCCAGGAATCAGTCTGGTGAACATAAGAACATAAGACGTAGGAGCAGGAGTAGGTCATTTGGCCCCTCGAGCCTGCTCCACCATTCAATAAGATCATGGCTGATCTGATCTAGGCCTCAACTCCACTTCCCTGCACGCTCCCCATAACCCTCGACTCCCTTATTGTTCAAAAATCTGTCTAACTCCACCTTAAATATATTCAATGACCCAGCCTCCACAGCTCTCTGTGGCAGAGAATTCCATAGATTTACGACCCTCTGAGAGAAGAAATTCCTCCTCATTTCCGTTTTAAAAGGGTGCCCCCTTATTCTGAAATGATGCCCCCTAGTTCTAGATTCCCCCACGAGGGGAAACATCCTCTCTGCATCTACCCTGTCAAGCCCCCTCAATTGCGCTCCCTCTAAGGCAAGTACATCCTTCCTTAGGTAGGGAGACCAAAACTGGTCCTCGCTTGATATAAATACCCTTCGTTTAGTCACCAGTGCAAGTATTTTAAGGACCTTCGGTCACTAGAAAAGTGAAAACTGTTTGGGAAGGTTTCCTGGCAAAGCATTGGAAAGTTATGTGCACAGACAGGCAAATATAACTCACTAGAAAGGCTTCTGAGGGTATATGGAACTAAGGGGGTGATTTTAATCCTATTTAACACTATGTGCTTGACTCTTAATGCAGGACTGAAGTAGTCGAACAAGCCATGATGGCCAAGAGCCCAACCTCCACCTGCTACTGAGAGCGTTGACGGGGGGGGGGATCAGACTCTGACCCCAGGTGAGATCTTTGTATGGGGTGGGGTCCTTTTCTAGGCAAGTAATGATGGACAATTAATGCTGCCTTGCTAGCCTCTCAACCAAGAGTGCAGGTAGAACCAGAGATCAGTACACTGGCACCCGGGACTGTGGGGAGGAGCGGGAGGTCTGTTTACAGGAGGGGCTTCATCACAAAACACAATTAGATTAGCCCAGCTTCAGTTGAAGAGCTGGCACAAGTCCGGTGGGCTGATTGCCTCTTTCTGTGCAGATTGCAAGAACTTAATTGAGAAATTTGTTTTTCAACCTCTATAGAGTCCCCAGCAATGTTTCCGTTTAGCCGCACAGCTGTCTGAAGCCCCCGCGCAGGCCGCTTGCGGTATCTCAATGGAAAAAAACGCGCACGCGCGGAAATTTGAATGGGCCGCGCGCGCAAAATAAATTACAGGGAACATTGGTCCCCAGTGCTGGAACTGATGAGAGAAGCACAGATGAACAAGTGCAGGGCACTGAACACAACCGGACACTTGGCACATTCGATTACCATGCACAGAAGCTTCTTTTCCAGTCGCAGGGCGAGATCTGGGATGAATTTCCCTCCCATGATGCTCGTCATTTCATTGACGGTGTAAAGTTCGGGATATTTCTTCACACTTTCATTCCATGCTCCTAAAACTTCCTGTAATGAAAGCGTATGGACCAGTGTTAGTTATACTGTGCTCAAATCAAAGTGTGCACTGAACACCACGATACAAGTCTACTCACACACACAAAGGCACACTTAGGCACACACACGCAGATATACACTATCTGGATAAAAATTCAGTCCGTTCCATTGAAAACTCCTGTTAACCTCTGATTATTAAAGTGCTCACATTTATTTGCAATACCTGTTATGCCTGTGGATGGCGCGGTGATTTGTGTTTTCAATGCTGAAGATGTCACAGCTCTTCCCATCACATAACGTGTGGGATGCTTGGCTTTGTTAATAGGGGCACTGAATATAAAAACAAGGAAGTCATGCTAAACCTTTATAAATCACTGGTTAGGCCTCAGCCGGCGTATTGCGTCCAATTCTGGGCACCGCACTTTAGGAAGGATGTCAAGGCCTTGCAGAAGGTGCAAAAGAGGTTTACCAGGAGGCGGGTTGGTAATTTAAATATTTTAATGAGGCCGGGAGCCTCAAATTTAACCTGCTTTGCCAGTTTAGCCCTGGCCGGCTGGGTTTCCCAGGCCTCGGGAAACCCGGCAGCTGAAGGGAGGCGAGGACAGCTTTGGGGAGAAGGTAACTGCCTTTACAGCATTGCTTGTGGGCCTGGAGGATCAGGTGTGCTTCCCTCTTCCCCCCGCCCTCCGGTCGCTTGCCATTTTAATTATCCAACCCACTCCCACTCTGACCTCGGCCTCTTTCACTGTTCCAATGAAGCTTCTTCCCTTAGATCATACCCCGCCCCAGACAAAGATCTCACCGGGGGGGGGGTCAGGGTCTGATCCCCCCTCACGCTCCCAGTAGCAGTTGCAGGCTCCCTACCTGTTCCTGCGGCCTGCCAATCAGGCTGACTTCCAGGCGGGGATCATGGCAAAGAAAAAAGATGCACACTGCGCAATTAAAACTCCACAGCATGCGGGGAAATCCAGACCTGGGTTTCCCGTCCGAAACTCCCGCTCACCAAACCTGGCCCTGTCAGTCTGCATGTTATTTCAGCCTCTGGCCACTGGGTGGAGTCAAGGAGCTCCAAAGCAACGTTAGGATTTTTCCTCCTGGGGTTTTCTCTGCGGTCTGCTCTACACTGGGGAGACCAAACGCAGATTGGATGATCGCTTTGCTGAACACCTCCGTTCAGTCCGTAAGCGTGACCCCGAGCTGCTGGTCGCTTGCCATTTTAATTCTCTGCCCCACTCTGACCTCTGTCTCCTACACTGTTCCAATGAAGCTCAATGTAAGCTCGAGGAACAGAACCCCATCTTACGATTAGGCACTTTACAGCCTCCCAGACTCAACAGTGAGTTCAACAATTTCAGATCATAACCACTGTTCCCATTTTCTCCAGACAGCTGTTGCTGATGATTCTGCCATTGCCATTTACACCTCTTCTAGACCCACCTTTTGTTTCTTTACTTGTCCCATTACCATCTCCTTTTGCTTTGCACCATCATCCCTTTTGTCATTTAATCTCTCCTGCCTTTCACCCTATCACAGACCTTCCCTTTTGTTCTTTCCTCCCGCCTCTCCCTGCCTCTGCACCTGCTTAAAATCTGTTACCTCTCTAACTTTTTCCAGTTCTGACGAAAGGTCATCGACCTGAAATGTTAACTCTGTTTCTCTCTGCACAGATGCTGCCTGACCCACTGAGTGTTTCCACCATTTTCTGTTTCCATTTCAGATTTCCAGCATCCGCAGTATTTTGCTTTTGTATTTTAATATGGTTAAAATTTTGACATTTTGTTATTTCTTTTCGGCTCTGCTCCCCTCCTAACGATTGAACTCTGTCGCTGCCCTTGCCCCATGCTCCTTCTAGTGTGAGTAACAGGGCTCCCAGTCAGGGTCCCTGCACTGCCGGTCCTCCTGGCCTAGGGCTCCCAACCCTTCAGGATTGCCCTGGAGTCTCCAAGAATGAGATTCATCACCAGGACACCCCGCTGTCAGCAATCCCAGGGAGAAAAAAAATCACCGGCCCGTTAAAAAAAAAGTGCGTTTTTCATTTTTGTTCATTAGTTATAAAAATATGTGAGGAGAATGAAGGTTGAGTGGGGTTATCTGATGAACACGGCCAGAGTTAGCAACACTACCCGTGGCAGCCCCCCCCCCCCCCCCGACTGCAGGACAAGGTGGGCCAGCGCTGCTCCTAACCCCGGGGACAGGCGGGGTTATTGGGGCCCAGTGATTAGCATCGAGGCTCCCTCACTGCTCGGTGCCCTTTGATTGATGAGGTTTCAATTTAAATTCTCTGCCGCTTCAACCTTCAGCGAGTATAGTTATCAATAACGGTGTGGATGCGTGAATGAGCTGAGACACAGGCAGGGCCCGCTTCCATTATAGCCATCAATGCCCAGCACTCAGAAACAAACACCATTCCCCAGCAGCTAATACACCCTCACCACCTGTGGTCAGGAGCGGAGGGGCATCCCAGGGGAGCGGGGGGGACGTTCCGGGGGAGCGGGGGGACCATGCGGAGATCGGGAGCGGGAGCAGGGGGATGGGATCCCGGGATCGGGAGCAGGAGCATGGGATCCCGGGATCGGGAGCAGGAGCATGGGATCCCGGGATCGGGAGCAGGAGCATGGGATCGGGAGCGGGAGCATGGGATCCCGGGATCGGGAGCGGGAGCATGGGATCCCGGGATCGGGAGCAGGAGGATGGGATCCCGGGATCGGGAGCAGGAGGATGGGATCCCGGGATCGGGAGCAGGAGGATGGGATCCCGGGATCGGGAGCAGGAGGATGGGATCCCGGGATCGGGAGCAGGAGGATGGGATCCCGGGATCGGGAGCAGGAGGATGGGATCCCGGGATCGGGAGCAGGAGGATGGGATCCCGGGATCGGGAGCAGGAGGATGGGATCCTGGGATCGGGAGCAGGAGGATGGGCTCCATTCACTCCCTGAGCGCCACTGTCCAAGGTCCCAAATACTCATTCCATGTCAAAAAGCAAATTCCATGTCGTTACTCCGGTATTCACAGCCCAAGGTGTGGTCCCGGCAGTGGGGACATCGAATGTGGATCAGGTGACTGTATTGTTGTTCTGTCCGCATCTGTGACCCTGTGCAAACTTTGTCTTGCCAGTTTAACTGCTCCTCACAGTCCCAGTCCGACCTCTCCACATTTGCTCCTAAACCATGTCCAAATATCAGGAGCAGCATCCCATTCTTCAACTCAGCACCCTGCTGCCCTCTGGTCTGAACACGGGCTTCACAAACTTACCTGAACCATCTCCCCGAGTGAATTACGTCTGGTGTAGTCATTGTTGTTATGTGGGCAAATGCAGCAGCCAATTTGTGCACAGCAAGGTCCCACAAACAGGAAATGAATGAATCACCAATATGTTTTACGTGCTGGTTAATGGCAGAATATCGGCCAGGACACCAGGAGAACTTCCGGCTTCTCCGAATAGTGTCCTGGGATCTTTTGCATTCATCTGAAAGGGTAGACGTCGATTCAATGTCTCATCCGAAAGACAGCACCTCCGACAGTGTAGCGCTCCCTCAGTACTGCCCCTCCGACGGTGCAGCGCTGACTCAGTACTGCACCTCCGAAAGTGCAGCGCTCCCTCAGTACTGCCCCTCCGACAGTGCAGCGCTCCCTCAGTACTGCACCTCCGACAGTGCAGCGCTCCCTCAGTACTGCACCTCCGAAAGTGCAGCGCTCCCTCAGTACTGCCTGACAGTGCAGCGCTGACTCAGTACTGCACCTCCGACAGTGCAGCGCTCACTCAGTACTGCACCTCCGACAGTGCAGCGCTCCCTCAGTACTGCACCTCCAACAGTGCAGCGCTCCCTCAGTACTGCACCTCCGACAGTGCAGCGCTCCCTCAGTACTGCCCCTCTGACAGTGCGGTGCTCCCTCAGTACTGACCCTCCGACAGTGCAGCGCTCCCTCAGTACTGCACCTCCAACAGTGCAGCGCTCCCTCAGTACTGCACCTCCGACAGTGCAGCGCTCCCTCAGTACTGACCCTCCGACAGTGCAGTGCTCCCTCAGTACTGCACTTCCGACAGTGCAGCGCTCCCTCAGTATTGCTCCTCCGACAGTGCAGTGCTCTCTCAGTACTGCCCCTCCGACAGTGCAGTGCTCTCTCAGTACTGCACGGTCAGCCTGGATTATGTGTTCAAGTCTCTGGAGTGGGGCTTGAACCCACAACCTTCTGACTCGGAGGAGAGTGCTGCCCTCTGAAACCCCTGAAAGGCCAAAGGGGTATTTTTGGGACAATGCAACGATGAGAGTAGTTAGAGCCAGTATTAAACAACAGGAGGAGGGTTGTCTAAGGATGAAGAATGAGGACTGCGAGGATTATAGAAAACAACAAAAAGAGACCAAGAAACTAATGAGGCAAAGAGGGAGCATGAAGAAATCTGTATCAAAGGTTAATAGCAAAAGGTTTTCGAAGTACATTAAGAGTTAGCAATGAGGGTGGATTTGAACAGATCACGGCATGACAATTGTAGAGGATAAAAGCATGGCAGGACTGCTAAGTGAATAATTTGCTTTAGGTTTTCGTGTCAGAGGGGGTACAATACCACAGATAGAGTAAGGAGAGTTTAGTGAAGCAGAGAAAATGAAGAGATTATCGCCACGGCGAATCATTACTGGACTGATTTTATATGGGACCCTTTACAGCCAGCATACAGAGGGTTTAATCCATCAGTCTGGAGAACGTGAATTCAAACACATGCTCTAGCCCAGACTCATTCATCTAGGACTATGGGCTTTAAAGCAGATAAAAGCAAATATTGGAAATTCTCATACACAAACATGTATGAATAGTTCAGTAACCGCCAGAGTGTGAATCTGGACACGTTACCTCAGTGTAGCGGAGAGCGTCAGGATTGATGACATCGTAATCCTCAGCACACATTCGCGCCGCATTCTGCAGATATTTCATGAATTCCGGCATTTCATTCCAGACAGCATTCTTCAGCTCCTGTAACAGATCACCACACAATTACAACTGCAACTAACTGGAGGCAAACCACAGAGAGAGATTCAGTGAATCCCACGAACAATGATCTGGGAGGAGAGCCAGATTGAAAAGAAGTTAATTATGAGGGAATGTGGGTTGAACCAGGGAAGGTAAACTGGAAAATATATTGACAAAGAGATAGAACAGTGGGAAATTACATAGAATGTACAGCACAGAAACAGGCCATTCAGCCCAAGTGGTCTGTCTATGCTGGTGATCTCAAGAAGGAGTTAGATATATTTCTTAAAGCTAAAGGGATCAAGGGATATGGGGAGAAGGCAGGTACAGGGTACTGAGTTTGGATGATCAGCCATGATCTCATTGAATGGCGGAGCAGGCTCGAGGGGCTGAATGGCCTACTCCTGCTCCTATCTTCTATGTTTCTATGTGTTTATGCTCCACACGAGGCTCCGCCCACCCTACTTCATCTCAAATATTTAAAGCGATCAAGAGTGTTCAGGAGAAGTATATTCCACTAAAAATCATTAGCAAACTAGTCAATAATGAGACGTCATGGATAATAAAGAGATAAGGATAAAATTGAAACTTAAGAAAAAGGCATACACGAAGTACACAGACAACAAAGGAGGGGGTGACAAAAGGGAATACAAAGAGGTCAAGAAATCAAAAAAACAATTAGGAAGGCAAAGAGAAACTACGAAATTAAATTATCAAAGAATATAAAAAGAAATAATGTATTCTATGGACAGATAAATAACAAAAGGAAAATTAAGATAGGGATAGGGCCACTAGGGAGAAAGCAGGGACAGGGTTCTGAATTTGGAAGATCAGCCATGATCGCATTGAATGGTGGAGCAGGCTAGAGGGGCCGAATGGCCTACTCCTGCTCCTATCTTCTATGTTTCTAAGGGATACACACGATAAACTCATGGGTAATGACAGCAATATTGAATAATTACTTTGCCTCAGTATTTAGCAGGGAGACTAATGGGGTGGACATGACATTAGAAGAAATCAAAAAGATATAAAGACATTGAAGGTAGAAAGGGGGAGATAATAGATAAAGTAATCAAACTTAAAGAGGCTAAAACCCCTGGTCTGAATAGATTGCATCCACGCATATTAAAAGAAATTAGTGAAGAGATAGCAGAGACACTATTACTTATGTATAAAAATTCATTAGAAAAGGGCATAGTGCCAGAGGACTGGCAGACAGCCAATGTGATCCCTATATATAAAAAGGGAGATAGAACAGCTCCAGGGTACTATAGACCAATTCCCTCATAATTAACTTCTTTTCAATCTGGCTCTCCTCCCAGATGGTAGGAATAATATTGGAATCTTTATTCAAAGATGTAATAGAAAAACAACTAGAAACTGAAATCGTTGTTGACCTACTCTTTACTATATTTTCCAAAGGGGTAGGTCGTGCTTGACCAACCATATTGAATCCTATTAAGAAGTAACAGAAAGAGTAGACAAGGGTAATGCAGCGGATGTGAAATAGATGGACTTTCAAAAGGACTTCAATAAGGCACCGCACAATAGACTCATGACTAAGGTCAGAGCATGTGGAGTCAGGGGACAAGTAGCAGAATGGACAGCAAGCTGGCTACAGAACTGAAAACAGAGAGTAGGGCTTAAAGGTAATTATTCAGATTGGCAAATGGTGGGAAGTGGTGCTCCACAGGGCTCGGTGCTGGGGCCACTGTTGTTCACCATTTACAGAAATGATTTGGACTCACGAATCGGAAGGGCAATTTCAAAATTTGGGGATGACCCCAAATCGGGAGGTGTAGTGAATACAGAGGAGGACTGCGACAAAATACAGGAAGACATTAATAAACTTGCAGATTGGACGTGTAATTGACAAATGAATTTCAATATAGAGAAGTGTGAGATGGTGCATTTTGGTAGGAAGAATAAGGAGGCCACATAGTCCTTGAAGTGTCTAAAAGGGGTAGAGGAACAGAGGGTCTGGGGGTACGGATACACATCACTAAAAGTAGCGACACAAGTTAAGGCCACGAAAAGTGCAAACAAAACACTGGGGTTCATTTCCTGAGGAATACAATTCAAAAGCAGTGAAGTTATGTTGAACTTGTGTAGAACTTTGGTTAGACCACACTAACTAGTCTCCATATTGCAAAAAGGATATAGAGACACTGGAGAAGATGCAAAGAAATGGC
>CM059443.1:48561383-48643205 GCA_030390025.1 Squalus acanthias
CCAGAATTATGAACAATAGAAGCCGACAGCACAGAAAGAGGTCATTCGGCCCATCGTGCCGGTGCTGGCTCTTTCCTGAGGCAATCCAAAATAATCTCACTGTCCCGCTCTCTCCCCGGGTCATCCTCTGCTTCAAATATTTATCTAATTTTGCCTTAAAAGTTGCAATGGTCTCTGCCTCAACCTGTCCCTGTGGTAAAGCATTCTGAGCTCCAACAACCCTCTGTGTAAAGACATTTCTCCTCATTCCTCACTCTCTATGGTGACAATTTTAAATTGATGATCCATCTCCCCAACCAGAGGAAATAATCTTCCCCTGTTCACTCTATCAAAACCCTTCATAATTTAAAAAAAAACCTCGATTAAATCCCTTCAGCCTTCTCTGTTACACTGGGACTTGTCCCAGTATCTTACCTCTCTCGTCTTGGCGAGAGTTTCCCATCCCTGGGACCATGCTGGTGAATCTATGTTGTGTGCGCTCTATGGTTTTAATGTCCTCTCTATAATGGGTTGCCTAACCAATCCTCTGCACAAATATATAATTACTTCTTTACTTTTGTGCTCTCTGCCCCTATTTATAAAACCCCAAGTACTGCAGCCTTTTTGTAACTTTATCTATCTGCACTCACACTTTCTGAGAAGGTTGTGTTCGAACTGACTCCGTAAATAGCTCTGTCTCCTCAGCTACTGACCTCCTTCCCTTTCAAAACCACTGTCATTATCCTCTCCCCATAAAACCCACCCTCGGCCCCTCTGGAATTGCAAATTATTGCCTCATCTCCAACACTTCCTTTCGTTCCAAAGTCCTTGAATGTGCTGTCGCCTCCCAAATCTGTCCCATCTTTCCTGCAACTTGATCCTCTCCAACCAGGTTTGCGGCCTTGCCGCAGCTCTGAAACGGCACTCGTCAAAGTCACAAATGGCAAACGACAGGAACAAGGTGGCACCGGAAATTGGGCACCGGGACTCTCCTGCATCAACCGGCGCGTTGCCACCTCTAATCGAGTGTCCCGATGCCACTTGCCAATCGTGGCCGTAGGAACATCGGCCTCCCCGACACCAAGCTGGCTCACAGGGAGGTGCCCGGGGGAGGCGGGGGGACGGGGACATTGTAAACTGGAGGGAGGCAGACCCGAGGGGTGGAGGGACTTGTATCTGGAGGCAGGACTGGTGGGATGGGTAAACCAGAGGGAGGCAGGCCGTTGTGGGGGGTGGGCGGGGGTGGGGGGCGGGCGGGGGGGGGGGGGTAATCCAGCAGGCAGGGGAGGCAGGCTGGGGATGGCAGCAGCCTGCAGTATTTGATGTGGAGCTGGGAGGAGCCGGGATAAATGCTCCTGCTCTGCTTGGCTTCACATTAAAGGTATCTTACCTTTTTGCCGGCGACCTCTAGCTGTCACTTTAAGGTTCGGCCTCTGCAGACCCGGGAAACTGAGTGGAGCGGAATTTCTTTTTCAATTCAGTCATGGGATGTGGGCATCGCTGGCAAGGCCGGCATTTATTGCCCATCCCTAATTGCCCTTCAGAAGGTGGTGGTGAGCCACCTTCTTGAACCGCGGCAGTGAAGGTTTTCCTAGCGGTTAAATACAACTGAGTGTCTCGCTGGGCCATTTCAGAGGGCAGTTAAGAGTCAACCACATTGCTGTGGGTCTGGAGTCACAAATAGGCCAGACCAGGTAAGGACGGCAGATTTCCTTCCCTAAAGGACATTAGTGAACCAGATGGTTTTTACGACAATCCGGTAGTTTCATGGTCACCATTACTGATCCTAGCTTTTTATTCCAGATTTATTTAATTAACTGAATTTAAATTCCCCAGATGCCGTGGTGAGATTTGAACTCTCGTCTCCGGATCATTAGACCAGGCCTCGGGATTACTAGCCCAGTAATATATGGTGCCGGGTCCTGAAACAGGCATCAGGACCCTGATTAGCATATTCGAGACACCTTGCGCCTGTTATACGTACATACAAAAGTGACGGGCAGGAAGAGACCAGCTGGTCCAGAGAGCCTGCCCCCCCCACACAATGATGGCTGGAGCGTTCTAACCAGACACTTGCCCCCACCCCACCGCCCGCCCCATGTCCCACCCCCTCACAGCCGTGGTTCAGGTGTCCCAGACACGTGGAAATTGCCGGGCGCCAAATTGGTGCATTTCCGGGAGAGGTCGGGCTAATCTTTCACCCAAACCACAGGCACGACGGGGGCCAATTGCTCCCCAGGATTGTGACGGCCGATTGAAGGGGCTCTTTCGGATGATGCACGGCTGGGTTTTTGCCATGTTCACTGCAGGTTTCTGTCTTAATTCTTTGGGATATTCTGTCGGATTTTGTTCCCGTATTCGAGAGCTCAGTCACTTGTTTAGCAAAAGGCAAATGGTTACAAAAACACTGGGGGATTCTGAGACACGGTCTGTAATCAGAAACAGATAAAGCAGCGCGAGTGACAGTAAATTTACAAACCAATCCAAACCTGTTAAACACGAGTGCTGCCAATTCACAGGAGCCATTTGATTCAAGTACCCGTTAAACCCATGCCGCAATATGGAGAGAAATGAGATTTGTGCAGCTCATAGCTAGTGCTCACACTGATCTGATGCTAAGATAGAGAACAGCAATTAATACTGAGCAGATTGAAGCGGAGGCCCTGATCTCCTTGATTCAGGCATTTCTCTTTCCCTTTAGATGATCGAAACATTAGTGAACAGTCACTCAGAATCCTCAAAGGCTCCTGTCCCCAGGTTATCACAAGATGACTCCAGGTGAAGGATCAGTCCATCTAATTTGTAACGCTCCCTATTACCAACCCCAGTTCCGAGCTGTGGTGGGGCTGCGGTTACGAGCTGCGGTGGGGCTGCGGTTACGTGTTGCGGTGGGGCTGTGGTTCTGAGCTGCGGTGGGGCTGTGGTTACGTGTTGCGGTGGGGCTGCGGTTACGAGCTGCAGTGGGGCTGTGGTTACGAGCTGCAGTGGGGCTGTGGTTACGAGCTGCAGTGGGGCTGTGGTTCTGAGCTGCGGTGGGGCTGTGGTTACGAGCTGCAGTGGGGCTGTGGTTCTGAGCTGCGGTGGGGCTGTGGTTCTGAGCTGCAGTGGGGCTGTGGTTACGAGCTGCGGTGGGGCTGTGGTTCTGAGCTGCAGTGGGGCTGTGGTTATGTGTTGCGGTGGTGCTGTGGTTACGTGTTGCAGTGGGGCTGTGGTTCTGAGCTGCGGTGGGGCTGTGGTTCTGAGCTGCGGTGGGGCTGTGGTTACGAGCTGCAGTGGGGCTGTGGTTACGAGCTGCGGTGGGGCTGTGGTTACGAGCTGCAGTGGGGCTGTGGTTATGTGTTGCGGTGGTGCTGTGGTTACGTGTTGCGGTGGAGGTGTGGTTCCGAGCTGCGGTGGGGCTGTGGTTATGTGTTGCGGTGGGGCTGTGGTTCCGAGCTGCGGTGGGGCTGTGGTTATGTGTTGCGGTGGGGCTGTGGTTCCGAGCTGCGGTGGGGCTGTGGTTACGTGTTGCGGTGGGGCTGTGGTTACGTGTTGCGGTGGGGCTGTGGTTACGAGCTGTGGTGGGGCTGCGGTTACGAGCTGCGGTGGGGCTGCGGTTACGAGCTGCGGTGGGGCTGTGGTTACGAGCTGCGGTGGGGCTGCGGTTACGTGTTGCGGTGGGGCTGTGGTTATGTGTTGTGGTGGGGCTGTGGTTATGTGTTGCGTTGGGGCTGCGGTTATGTGTTGCGGTGGGGCTGCGGTTATGTGTTGCGGTGGGGCTGTGGTTATGTGTTGCGGTGGGGCTGCGGTTATGTGTTGCGGTGGGGCTGTGGTTATGTGTTGCGGTGGGGCTGTGGTTATGTGTTGCGGTGGGGCTGCGGTTATGTGTTGAGGTGGGGCTGTGGTTCTGAGCTGCAGTGGTGGTGAATGATGAGCAAGCAGGGTTGGCAGAGACCATGCACTGACTCCGTGATTGTATCTGGAAAGCAAACACCCAGATTTTAACTGCCCTGCCCGCGCCCCCCCGGCAGAAACCGAGTTTGGGGAGGGTCACCCTCCCCCCCACCCTCCCCCACCCTCCCCCCGACCCTCCCCCACCCTCCCCCACACGCTCCCCCACCCTCCCCCCGACCCTCCCCCACCCTCCCCCACACGCTCCCCCACACGCTCCCCCACCCTCCCCGCACCCTCCCCCACACCCTCCCCCACACCCTCCCACCGCCCTCCCCGCACCCTCCCCCCACACCCTCCGCCCCCGCCCTCCCCGCACCCTCCCCCCCCACCCTCCCCCACACCCACCCCCCCACCCTCCCCCCCACCCTCCCCCGCACCCACCCCCACACCCTCCCCCCACACCCTCCCCCCGCCACCCCCCCGCACCCTCCCCCCACCCTCCCCCGCACCCTCCCCCCCACCCTCCCCCCCACCCTCCCCCCGCCCTCCCCCACATCCTCCCCCCACACCCTCCCCCCGCACCCTCCCCGCACCCTCCCCCCACACCCTCCCCCCCACCCTCCCCCGCACCCTCCCCCCACACCCTCCCCCCCACCCTCCCCCCGCACCCTCCCCCGCACCCTCCCCCCGCACCCTCCCCCCGCACCCTCCCGCCTCCCGCACCCTCCCCGCACCCTCCCCGCACCCTCCCCCCACACCCTCCCCCCCACCCTCCCCGCACCCTCCCCCACACCCTCCCCCCCACCCTCCCCCCGCACCCTCCCCCACACCCTCCCCGCACCCTCGTGGAATAACATGGTGCGCAATCTTATTATTTAAAGATGGGCTCAGGTAAGGGTGAGTGGCCGAGAAGGGGAGGAATATCTACTCTGTGTCCAGCATAGTTGTCTAGATCGCTCTGTTTTTAGTCCAACAAGGTGCTGGATTCAGTTCCAGGAAATGAAAGGAGGCAAGTAGATAATGTCAGAGTCGGAGAACATGGAGATGGAGTGGATTTTACAACAACAACTTGTATTTATATAGCGCCTTTAACGTAGTAAAACGTCCCAAGGTGCTTCACAGGAGTATTTTAAGACAAAAGATTTGACACCGAGCCACATAAAGATAAATTAGGGCAGGTGACCAAAAGTTTGGTCAAAGAGGTAGGTTTTAAGGAACGTCTTAAAGGAGGAAAGAGAGGTAGTGAGGTGGAGAGGTTTAGGCAGGGAATTCCAGAGCTTAGGGCCCAGGCAACAGAAGGCACGGCCACCAAAGGTTGAGCGATTATAATCAGGGATGCTCAAGAGGGCAGAATTAGAGGAGCGCAGATATCTCGGGGAGTTGTGGGGCTGAAGGAGATTACAGAGATAGGGAGGGGCGAGGCCATGGAGGGATTTGAAAACAAGGATGAGAATTTTGAAATCGAGGCGCTGCTTAACCGGGAGCCAATGTAGGTCAGCGAACACAGGGGTGATGGGTGAACGGGACTTGGTGTGAGTTAGGACACGGGCAGCCGAGTTTTGGATCACCTCAAGTTTACGGAGGGTAGAATGTGGGAGGCCAGCCAGGAGTGCGTTGGAATAGTCAAGTCTAGAGGTAACAAAGGCATGGATGAGGGTTTCAGCAGCGGATGAGCTGAAGCAGGGGCGGAGACGGGCGATGTTACGGAGATGGAAATAGGCGGTCTTAGTTATGCTGCGGATATGTGGTCGGAAGCTCATTTCAGGGTCAAATATGACACCAAGGATGCGAACAGTGTGGTTCAGCCTCAGACAGATGTTAGGGAGAGGGATTGAGTCAGTGGCTAGGGAACGGAGTTTGTGGCGGGGCCCGAAAACAATGGGCTTGATTTTATTAACGGAGGCGGGTGGAAGGTGGGCCCGCTGCTCGGCTGCTTTCGGACCCGCACCCGGCTGCCGCCTCCCAGCACTTCCGATTTTGGATTGATTGGCCTGGTTATGGCCGACGTGCGGGTCCCTCCAGGCAATTGCTTGCAGGATGTCAGTTTCTCGCGTCTGATGACGCGTTGTTTGTTTGAAAATTTAAAGGGGCCATGTCCCCTTTGCAAAAAATGTCATTGGGATGGACTGGTGCATTATTATCTTGAACGGGGAGTTGACAGCATCTGTTCTGAGCCAAATTTTATGAATGATATTGCTGGTCATATTATTCCAGAAAGAGATTCATGATTTTTTGATATATGACTTTATTATCTGACTATGAAATGAAAAAGATGCCAGATGTGTTCCAATCATTTGCTTAGTAATATTAATGCTTTTTTCTCTTAAAGGTGCTGGCTGCTGCAGGAATGGCAGCCCCAAAAACTAAGGCTGCACCCAGGTTCAATGAGGGCTCTCTCCATGCTCTTGTTGAGGGAATTAGAGGACGTCAGGAGCTCCTCTTCCCTGGAAATGGAAGGAGGAGGCCTCCTCAGCAAACCAAGGCAGCTTGGCTGCAAATTGCTGAGGAGGTGAGCTCGAGGTCTGTGTGCAGACGCACATGGGTTTAGTGTCGAAAAAGTTTAATGATCTGCTGAGATCACCGAAAGTGTGGCCTCTGTGTTCTGGGAAATGGAAGTTCAAGAGTGAGGGCTCAGGGCGATTTCCATGTAGAATGATGGTGGTGACACTGAGCGCAAACCACTGTTTATTGATGATGCCTGGGGTTTTGAGAATGTTGGACTTATATTCATCTCCATGTGCCAGCCACCTGTGGTTGAAGCGTTAGCTTATGCGAATCTGGCATGGCTGAGTGCGTCCCTTGCCTGACGGCCATCAATGTGGTCGCCTGCTGCTGGATTGGCCACATCCGGCCCCGCAATTCGTCACTCCCCGTCCTCCTACTCATCCTCCTCCTCTTCCTTGTCCTCTTCATTTTCCTCCAAGGAGGCTGTGTGCTGAGCCACTTGTTCATCCGGCAGCAATAAGCCGCGCTGCTCTTCCTCCAAATCTAACGACCAGGATGAGAGGATGTAAATTTTATTTTATAATATTATTGAATGGTGGAGCAGGCTCGAGGGGCCTACGTCTTATGTTCTTATATGTAAATGGTTGCCATCCTGTTGTTATAGATTTCAGTTGAGGCAAGAAGCTTGCAAGCGCACACTCAAAGTGGCCTGAAATTATTCCAATCAGTTCAAACAGCAGATGTGTGTCAGCTTGACCAGTCACAAGGTCAGTAGATTTGCAAAATCTTATCCCAAACCTCCAACAGCAAAGTTGTTGCATTTGAATGCCAGCCATGTTACAGGAATGGTTTTATAGTTCTGCACCAATAATGACTACAGATCATGTCCTCCACCAACTGGTCTCCTTGCAGCTGGACTGTTTCTGACAAGACGGGAAACAGGAGCCAGAGGCACGAAAATGGGAAACCACGATCAAAATAGGATTATCAAGGCAGTTAACAGGCTCTTAACTGCCTTAACTACCTGTCCCACTGGTTGGAGTCGGGTCAGTTTGGGAGCAGCTGAACAGACACTCACGAAAATCGCGTGGGGGCGTGATGGAGGCGGGTTGGGTGTCTGAAGCCATTTTTTCTGACCCGCCTCCAAACCCGCCTCCTCAGGGCTGTTAAAATCGAGCCCAATGACTTCGGTCTTCCCAATATTTAATCGGAGAAAATTTTTGCTCATCCAGAACTGTATGTCGGACAAGCAGTCATTAGGTTCATATAAAGATTGAAAAGGGGAAAAGCTGGATGGTAAAGATACCTGACTGGACCAGCAATGAGATGAAAAGAAAACGAACTGCCTCAGGTAAAGTAGAAAGACAAATGAGCAGATAAGCCCGTTCACAGTACGAGACTTTCGGACAGGAGATGATTGGGGTACAGACGAGACTTAGTCCCACAAGCAGTAAAGGGAGGCGAGCAACAGATGGAATTCACTGGATAAGTAGAGAAATTAAAAGGAGGCTTAAAATAAAGGGCAATGAGAAAACTAGGGCTAATATAGAAAACAAGAACAAGCAGAGCATAGGAAAAGATTAGAACAGCTAAGAGGAGGTATGATTGTCAAGGAAGATTATGGGAAATAGTAAAAGGGTCTATAAACACTTAACTCAATAAAGACTCGCTAAAGAAAGGGTTGGGATTAGAGATGAAAAAGAAAATCTCATGCAGAGTGAAGGAATGGCGGAGAGAATACATGAGAATTTTACCCTGGGTTTTACAAAAGAGTGCAGGTAATGGGATCAAAAAGGCAGAGGAAGAGGAAGTGGATTGGACTGGAGGATGCAAACAGTGGTGTCTCCCAGGGGTCAGTGTTGGGGCCTCTTGGCCACGAGGATTGGGTCACATGGACAGAGAAGTAGGGTCAAAAAACTCCAGTGACGGTGACCTGACTCAAAAATACCCCCATAGGTTTATGTAAACTATGTGCTTTCCACAGACAGGCTCAAATCATTCTTCCCAACATTAACATTCATCGGCCGTATGGTGTATTAGGAACATCGGAACAAGGAAAGGTCATTCAGCCCTTTGAGCCTGTTCCACCATTCAATTAGATCACGGCTGATCTGTATCCTAACTCTATCTGCCTGCCTTGGTTCTGTAACCCTTAATACCCTTACCCAACAAAAATCTATCAATCTCAGTTTTTAAATTTTCAATTGACCCCCCAGCCTCAACAGCTTTCTGGGGGCGAGATTTCCAGATTTCCACTGCCCTTTGTGTGAAGAAGTGCTTCCTGACATCACCCCTGATCGACCCAGCTCTAATTTTAAGGTTATGCCCCCTTGTTCTGGACTCCCCCCCACCAGAGGAAATAGTTTCTCTCTATCTACCCTAGCAAACCCTTTAATCATCTTAAACACCTCAATTAGATCACCCCTTAATCTTCTATACTCGAGGGAACACAAGCCTAGTCAATACAACATGTCCTCATAATTTAATCCTCTGAACTCTGATATCATTCTGGTGAATCTGCGCTGCACCCCCTCCAAGGCCAGTATATCCGTCCTGAGGTGCGGGGCCCAGAACTGAACACCGTGACTCCAGATAGGGTCTAACCAGAACTTTATACAACTGTAGCAATAGCCATCACTCTGTTGCGTTCCTGTTCCCTTGAGATAAGCATTAATATTCCATTAGCCTTTTGAATTATTTTTTGTACCTGTCCACTATCGTTTAATGATTTCTGTACTAAATCTCTCTGCTCCTCCACAGTTCCCAGCTTCTCACCATTTAGAAAATACTCTGATCTATCTTTCTTAGCTCCAGAGTGGATGATCTCACACTGTCCCCACATTGAACTCCATCTGCCACAGTTTTTCCCACTCACTGAATCCATCAATGTCCCTCTGCAACTTCCTGCTCCTGTCTACACTATTTACTGTGCCACCTAACTTGATATAACGGGACGGAGTGAATGTTTCACTGAGCGCTGTGTGAGAGGGTCCCTCTACAGGTAGATTGGGCCCACTTTGACTGCCTCTGGCTTGGATACAACACAGCTTCATAGATACAACATTTCTGGTCTGATATGTGAGGGGTAACGGCCTGTCCCTCCCCACAGTCCCGCTCCAAACCTGCCGGAGCAAGATGCCCAGAATGAGGGGCTCGGACGACTGATGCCACCATTGAATGTGAGACTTGAGGTAAACTTGAGGTCATCCAAAACTCCTCTGCCCGTGTCCTAACTCGCACCAAGTCCCGTTCACCCATCACCCCTGTGCTCGCTGACCTACATTGGCTCCCGGTTAAGCAACGCCTCGATTTTAAAATTCTCATCCTTGTTTTCAAATCCCTCCATGGCCTCTCCCCTCCCTATCTCTGTAATCTCCTCCAGCCCCACAACCCCCCCCCCCCGAGATATCTGCGCTCCTCTAATTCTGCCCTCTTGAGCATCCCTGATTATAATCGCTCTACCATTAGCAAATGTGCCTTCAGTTGCCTGAGGCCCTAAGCTCTGGAATTCCCTGCCTAAACCTGTCCACCTCTCTACCTCTCTCTGCTCCTTTAAGACACTCCTTAAAACCTCGCTCTTTGATCAAGCTTTTGGTCACCTGTCCTAATATCTCCTTATGTGGCTCAGTGTCAAATTTTGTTTGATAATGCTCCTGTGAAGCGCCTTGGGATGTTTTACTACGTTAAAGGCGCTATATAAATACAAGTTGTTGTTGTTGTTGAGACTGCGGCCATTTCCTGATATGCAGGCAGTACTTTTACTCCCCTGTTGTGCATTGTGCAATAAACTCAAAGCGTTTGTCATTTTCAGAGATTGTTTATTTCATATAAAAAGACACCTTGGCTTGGAAGCAGATGCATTTCCTGCTGTAAACTGGCTGCATTTTCCGAGCACTGTACTGTACTGTACACAATACTTTGTGTATGTGCTGAAAGAAATCTCAACCAGTAAATCTCCTGCCTCCAGTTATCAGCAAACAACCTGTGTCACTTGAAGAGTTGGATCCATTTGACCTCAAACACCAAACACAGGGCACAAAGAGACCGGGGAACAGGTGAAACTCCAGCTCAAGGTTTCACTTCCAGTTAGAATTCATTTGGCAGCAGTTGATCTACTTGGATCTTTTCAAATATTTGACTGATTGAGGATAGAGACACTTTTCCGGCACAATCTCATTACGGCTTACTATTGGCATACTTGGCTTCTACACAAACAGGTTAAGTGGTTCAATCTGACAGGGTCTCCATTCAGCTCCTACGTAGCAATTATTTGTAGTTAAAAGCAGGGTTACACAGAATTGGAACTCCTGTCGGTTACGTCACATTTAATCATCTCCTCCGCACAACGCCAGCAGAGCTCGTTGGTAGTCGCTCTTGGTCGAAGCCTAAAGCAGAGAGATAAGCGGTGGTTATATATGGCTGAACGGCTGTGTCGGAAAGATTAAAACGTGTACACGTACAACTGAGCCAGCTACTGATTCTACAATGACCGAGTGTTGTTGCTGATATTCCCACTGCATAAGCACAGCGTTCCTGTCACAAAGGAACAATGGCTTAGCTCAGAGAGAGGTTTCCCAGATACTTCAGCAATACAATCATTAAATGCAACAGACAGTAAAGACTGGGCTTAGAGTGGCAGTGCACAGTGTCATGGGGCTGGATTTTACCTTTCGGCGCGGCCTAGGGGCGGGACAGCTTCCTTCCGGGTTCCGGTTCCGATCCCGCCCCCAACGACGTCCGACGCACAGATGCTATTTTGCGTCAGTTGGCCTTGTTAAGCCCGCCCTGCGGGCTTGCCGGCCAATTAGGAGGAAGCCGGTGTCAGATGACGTCAGTTGATGACGCGTCATCTGCCGGTTTTCTTAAAGGGGACCACGCACAATTTTTTTTGACAGGTGATTTTTTCAGTGTTTGACAGCATTGAGGTGATGCAAACACTGACAATCACTGTACAAAGGTGAGCCCTTGCACCCAGGCTCTCCAGTGACTCCCTCTTAGGCTTGAACAGATGGCAGCTGCAGGTGAGGTTACAGAAGCGATCTGTCACTGGTGAGAGAGGTTCTCCCAATGAGGTGGGACTACACAAACATTTCAAAACTTGTTACTTGTTACCCGCTGTCAATCTTTGCGATTTTGCTGGATGTCCCGCTTCCAAACCCGCCCCCTGAGCGCTGGCAAAATTCCGGCCATGGAGTGTGTGTGTTCAGGTGAATGGCCACAGATACATCACTGTGTAACTGGTCACAGGTACATCTCTACTATCCTGACCAGATGAGGGTTTCAGTATGAATATCCTGGACTACAACTTGCTTGCATCTCCTATTGCAAACAAGATTCACCAAATGCAGCAACAACAACCTATACTGTAGAAGAATTGTCCCAAATCCTTTTAACAATCCCTACCTGTTAATAACCATTCTTTCTCAAGGATTATGAAAAATATGAATTTAAAAGGATAGTATATGTCTGATATCATCATTAATGTGAAAAGAGTGATACCTCCCTACTGACTGCTGCCTCTCAGACAGTCTCGTTACTGTATTGAAGGAGTCAGGAAACAGACAGTCTGGGGAAGATTTTCAACTTGCCTCCTGGGTGTAAAACTGGCTTTGTGGATCGACCGTCTGCCCATTATAGACAGTGCCCGCTATAGACAGTGCCCATTATAGACACTGCCCGTTATAGACAGTGCCCGCTATAGACACTGCCCATTATAAACACTGCCCATTATAGACACTGCCCACTATGGACACCGCCCGGCATAGAAACCGCCCGCTATAGACACCGCCCGCTATAGACACCGCCCGCTATAGACACCGCCCGCTATAGACACCGCCCCCTATAGACACCGCCCCCTATAGACACCGCCCCCTATAGACACCGCCCCCTATAGACACCGCCCCCTATAGACACCGCCCCCTATAGACACCGCCCCCTATAGACACCGCCCTCTATAGACACCGCCCTCTATAGACACCGCCCCCTATAGACACCATCCCCTATAGACACCGCCCCCTATCGACACTGCCCGCTATCGACACTGCCCGCTATAGACACTGCCCGCTATAGACACTGCCCGCTATAGACACTGCCCGCTATCGACACTGCCCGCTATCGACACTGCCCGCTATCGACACTGCCCGCTATCGACACTGCCCGCTATAGACACTGCCCGCTATAGACACTGCCCGCTATAGACACCGCCCAATATTCATTTCTAGTTTAACAGCCGGGTGGCGTGTTGATAATCTGGCTCTATGTCCTGAGTTGCCCTGGTATCGTGAAGTTCTACTCCTGTGCCATGGTGAGAGGGTACTGCTGGGCACTGATCCTGGTCATGACTCCACACGAATGGAATGACAAGATGATGCAAGTGTGATTTCCGGAGAAAACCCTTGCTGTCTCTAACCAACTAAAGTGTAAAGCCCAATAAACCAAGAGTGGGTGACTGAGAAACAGCAGCATGATCTCCCGGTGAATGTTTGTGCCCTTCAAAGCGAGGGAGCATGATACTAGGAAATGGAATACTTTCCCACTTAGCACGGCTATTTTTAAGGAGGCCCAGGTTAGGTATGGCACAGACTGAAGCCCCAAGAATGAGCCCATTCTTAGTTCCCTCTTGTTACCTCAATCAGGTGTGATCCAGCACTCACCCCACGTGCCACTTTCAACAGAGGTAACGGGACGCTAACCAGAAATAGGAGAGCAGGGCCATCTGATCTGCTCTAACCCAGAGGGGTTGAAGCCAACTGCTCCCCCTGCCCCAGCTGAAATAGGCAAAGTTCGGGGACTAACCCAGAGTCCATCCTGGACCATGTGACTCAGGGACTCATTTGGCAAACTTGAAGATTGGTGTAGTGGTGCATCACGACATTGGAATGATCTGAGAGCATTCCACATCTTCCCAGGAGCTGGCAGCGAAAATGCAACTCATCTATTTTTTTATTCATTCACGGGATGTGGGCGTCGCTGACAAGGCCAGTATTTATTGGCCATCCCTAATTGCCCTCGAGAACACAAGAACATAAGAAATAGGAGCAGGAGTCGGCCATTTGGCCCTTCGAGCCTGCTCCGCCATTCAATAAGATCATGGCTGATCTTCTACCTCATCTCCACTTTCCCGCACTATCCCAACATCCCTTGATTCCCTTAATATCCAAAAAATCTATCGATCTCTGTCTTGAATATACTCAATGACCGAGTCACCACAGCCCTCTGGGGTAGAGGATTCACCACCCTCTGAGTGAAGACATTTCTCCTCATCTCAGTCCTAAATGGTGAAGAACGTAAATCCAGAGGCTTAGATCGCTCAGCCACACTACCATTAGGTGGTGGTGAGCCGCCGCCTTGAACCGCTGCAGTCCGTGTGGTGAAGGGGCTCCCACAGTGCTGTTAGGGAGGGAGTTCCAGGATTTTGACACAGCGACGATGAAGGATCAGCGATATATTTCCAAGTCAGGATGGGGTGTGACTTAGAGGGGAACTTGGAGGTGGTGGTGTTTGACATGAATCTTGTCATTCATGTGGAAATGACTTATGAAGTAATACTGGGCGGCCTGCTGGTGGCGCTGTCCAGGGAGAGTATAAATACTCGGGCATGGGCCCAGCTTGCTCAGGACATTCCTTAACAGGAACTAGTCTAGGACACAACTAGATCTCCATGTTGAAAAACAGTTGATTAAAGCTTTGTTTAACGCTTAGACCAAGTGCCTAGTAGTTTTCTTACACCAGTGTTCCCATGCGTCTGCTGCCCTTGTCCTTCTATCCATGTAGATGTTCCAGGGTGTAGCAAGCTGCCCTAATAAACTCGAGGAAACATGCGGCAATGCACACAAGATGGGCAGGTACTTACAGTGATACATTGGTGGAGCGATTTGCCCGTTTTCTTCTTGAATTCTTTCCTGATCTGTAGCAGGTCGGTTTCACAGCGAGACACCATGATCCTGGTTAACACATCTCGCTTCAGGTCTCCCTACAAAGAGTAAACCGCAGGTTAGTTTCCATTCCCCCGTAGGCTGCCTGGCAGAGCAGACACGCTTTCTTTCAAACAGCATTCTAGGGCGTAAAGTTTGCAGGAGTGTGGCAGAAGTTGAGAACCTTTACCGTCAGCATCGGGGATAACTTGTCAGCAAAAAACTCCGGAGTGTTCTGGATGCATTGCACTGTAGGGAGACACAGAGATGAGGCCATTATCAGCACATTCCCAACCAGTTTCAGCAATATACTGATTGGACGTATTAGTAGTACAACACAATAAGCCTGTTCTCATCAGAAGTTGTATCGGAATCACACAGGAACAGGAGGAGGCCGTTCAGCCCCTCGAGCCTGTTACACCGGAACAGGAGGAGGCCCATTCAGCCCCTCGAGCCTGTTACACCGGAACAGGAGGAGGTCATTCAGCCCCTCGAGCCTGTTACACAGGAACAGGAGGAGGCCGTTCAGCCCCTCGAGCCTGTTACACAGGAACAGGAGGAGCCATTCAGCCCCTCGAGCCTGTTACACAGGAACAGGAGGAGGCCATTCAGCCCCTCGAGCCTGTTACACCGGAACAGGAGGAGGCCATTCAGCCCCTCGAGCCCGTTACACAGGAACAGGAGGCGGCCATTCAGCCCCTCGAGCCGGTGGAGAGGTAGCAATGTCAATCCTTCACACACTCCTTCAGGAATTCAGAGCCTGTGATGTTGAAAGCCAAGGCAATCTCTGAAGGATCTTAAATCATCAACCCCTCCCGCGCCTCCGAACTTGAACTTAAAGTGAGAGGTGGAAGGAAGAAAGAGAGTAAAGTCCACGACAGTAGTGCAAGAGAAGTGTGAGAGATCGCACTTACCCAGCCCCACAAAATTATTCCTCAGATCTTTCGTGACCTCCATTTTGATGCTATCAATCATATCGTAGGAGCTGTAGGATTTATATCGCCCGAAAACTAACAAGAGGAGAAATCAAATTAGAACATTGCTGGTAAAGCTGGCCATCACTAGTGAAAGCTAACCATTGCTGGTATCGTTATATTGAGGAATATTAGTTGCTTTACATCACATTCAGCCTCGATTATCCAAACTATTCATTCCGAGCACATTGCCTCTGATAACTGGACCGTCTGCACACTCGCTCACTATTTCCTGCACCGTCTGCACACCCGCTCACTATTTCCTGCACCGTCTGCACACCCGCTCACTGTTTCCTGCACTGTCTGCACACTCGCTCACTATTTCCTGCACCGTCTGCACACCCGCTCACTATTTCCTGCACCGTCTGCACACTCGCTCACTATTTCCTGCACCGTCTGCACACTCGCTCACTATTTCCTGCACCGTCTGCACACTCGCTCACTATTTCCTGCACCGTCTGCACACTCGTTCACTATTTCCTGCACCGTCTGCACACTCGCTCACTATTTCCTGCACCGTCTGCACACCCGCTCACTATTTCCTGCACCGTCTGCACACTCGCTCACTATTTCCTGCACCGTCTGCACACTCGCTCACTATTTCCTGCACCGTGTGTGACCCGTAGCCATTTTATTACCTCTATTGAGGTGAGGAACACTCCTCTCAGTCAGGATAGTGATCCACTTCGCAACATCTGTTCCTTTTCTCTTCACTCCAGCTTCATACAGTTCCTGAGGAGAGAAACATCAGGAAAGTAATCAATGAACTACTTCACAAAACAACTCAGCCCCAGGCCTGTGAACTAACTCCAGCCCCAGGCCTGTGCACTAACTCCAGCCCCAGGCCTGTGCACTAACTCCAGCCCCGGGCCTGAGCACTAACTCCAGCCCCAGGCCTGAGCACTAACTCCAGCCCCGGGCCTGTGCACTAACTCCAGCCCCAGGCCTGTGCACTAACTCCAGCCCCAGGCCTGTGCACTAACTCCAGCCCCAGGCCTGTGTATTAACTCCAGCCCCAGGCCTGTGCACTCAATATGAGAGCTGATCATTGGACATCTGACAATAACTCCACAGGAGTGTCAAAGTGAGCACTGGAACTCACCAATAGATGTGTGAGCACTTTGTTGTGAGCGCAGCACGGACACATCACCCCCCAATCAGTCGGGGTCCCAACAGGAGGAGGTGGACCTGCTGCAACCTGAGGCAATGGGCATTAGCCCCCCCAACACTGGGCTCAGTTACCCAAAACCAACCAAAGCCCCGGCCTAGTCAGCCCAACCCAGAATGTCGTTACTTGTTGATTTAATGATGGTCACAGTGAGTGTGAGACAGGGGTTTCATGTAATCCGCTTCCACCCAGCGCTATCGAAAGTACCTACCCGTGCATCCGTGTCGATCACCTC
Organism: Squalus acanthias; assembly: GCA_030390025.1. Classification (NCBI taxonomy): domain Eukaryota; kingdom Metazoa; phylum Chordata; class Chondrichthyes; order Squaliformes; family Squalidae; genus Squalus; species Squalus acanthias. The sequence goes on from CM059443.1 coordinate 48,577,971, forward strand.
CATGTCTTCCACGTTGCTAGGTTCCGATCGACTGCCCTGCACACAGAGAAAGACCACTCGCAAAGTTATTCATTTCGGGGCACAATCAATGTCAAGTTCATGTTAACGGGCACAGTTGGCAGAATCCAGATACTCCTGTAAAGCCTTGGTCAGTACTACAGCCCAGTGATTCTCATGGCTTCCTCCTGAGCTCCTTGCAATTACTGCTCCTTCTCCCTGGGTCTGCTTTGGATATGTTGCCCTTTCTGCCCTTTTATGGCTCACTTGTCTCCTCTTTCACACGGTTAATATCTGTGCCTTTTTTTTACTGTTTCTCTCTCTCTCCCTGTGTTTTGTTTGGTTTCTTGCAGTCGTTAGCTCTCCTAGATCTTCAACCATTCCCTGTGGTGTGTTCCTCGCCCTTTATTCCACGCCTCCTGTTAGAGTCTGACAAGGAAGACAGCGTTGGCAGGAATTCAGTGTGACTGAGGTGGAGGAGGGAGTACAAGGCTAGGCAAGTGTCTTAGGGATCTACACCCACCTTGGACCTCAGATAGACCCGCTCCCTCCCCACAGTCACACAGATGGCTAATTCCAACTTCACATTGCTCCACTACTGACCGGCGAGCTCAGTGCAATCTGTCAGTAATCTCAGTTATAATCGAATCTCTGGGTCAACATATTGACGTGGATTATACGATTACAGTCCTGGCAATGCTCAGGGATTACAGAGCCTGTATTTGATCACATGCCTCACTAAAGACCTGCACTGGCTGAGAGTTAAGTGTACAAGTTATTTAACTGAAGTTATCAGGGCTTTAGGATCAGGGAATGAAATGGTCAAAGAGTGGGCTTCCAGTTTGTTTTCGCAGTTGACTTATTCTAATTGAAACTTGTCAGAGAATGAGGTGGGTTTAGAACTCTCGCCATGTCAGGTCTTGTCGCGCTTTCACCTTCCGCTCTGGCAGTGCAGGGCTGCGCGCTAACCCAGCGCTAAGGGCGTCCTTTGGGATACCGTATCCGCAGTGGATTCCCGGCCTCCCGCCCTGACCTCAGGGAGATCGGGGTAGATCCTGGAGACACGGTGGGAATCACAGGTCCCCCCGGCAGACACGGGACTCAATCACCCCGGGATTCCTCGCATCACAATCCCAGTGTTGCCCAGCTGTCAGTGCGGACCCCGGGAGACCTCCTCACCGGCACAGCCAGGGGCCGGGAAAGCTGCGATGTAAACGCAAGTCATATTTAAGATATAATTCGGAACACACCTTTACTAAAGCACAAAGAAGTTTGCGGAAATCTCCAGAAGTATCTCCTTCGATGTCCTTCTTCATTTCTTTCTTGTAAACTGTAAAGGTGAAGGTTATAAAGTCACTGTTAACGCAGCTTCCATTCTGTGTTTGAATACTGGCTGGAATATTCCTCCCATTACAATCAACACCTCTATCAACCCTAGCGAGGGCTGTGGCTAACATTATAGACCTGTTCATATAATATTCCTGTGTCTGCTGTTTAATGGCGATGTTGGCCCATTTAATCAGGGTAATGTCTCCATTAATAGAGCAGAACAATGTGTTCGTCACCGCACTCAAACGCCACAGTCTGAGTCTGCCTCTGAATCTCTCTGCTATACATGGGGGTGGAAGTGATGCTTCAGTCGTATAAAGACCCCATCTGGACACTGCGTTCAGTTCTGGGCCCTGCACCTCAGGAAGGATATACTGGCCTTGGAGGGGGAGCAGCGCAGATTCACCAGAATGATCCCGGGGCTAAAGGGTTAAATTACGAGGACAGGTTGCACAGACTGGGCTTGTATTCCCTCGAGTATAGAAGATTAAGAGGTGATCTAATCGAGGTGTTTAAGGTGATTGAAGGAGTTGATAGGGTCGATAGAGAGAAACTATTTCCTCTGGTGGGGGGAGTCCAGAACAAGGGGGCATAACCTTAAAATTAGAGCCAGGCCGTTCAAGGGCGATGTCAGGAAGCACTTCTTCACACAAAGGGCAGTGGAAATCTGGAAATCTCTCTCCAAAACACTGTTGAGGCTGGGGGTCAATTGAAAATTTCAAAACTGAGATTGATAGATTTTTTGTTAGGTAAGGGTATTGAAGGTTATGGAACTAAGAAGGGTAGATGGAGTTAAGATACAGATCAGCCGTGAGCTAAATGAATAGTAGAACAGGCTCGAGGGGCTGAATGGCCTCCTCCTGTTCCTATGTTCTTACTGAATAAGAAGCTTGTCTTAAACCTTTTGTGAGTGATTAAAACAGCAACAACCTTCTGAGGCGTTTCATAGAAGTGAAATCAGACAATTGACGCAGAGAGGTGACCAAAAGCTTGGTCAAAGAGGTGGGTCTTATAAGATGTACCTTAAAAGAGGAAAGGGAAGATGGGAGGCCAGCCAGGAGTGTGTTGGAATAGTCAAGTCTAGAGATAACAAAGGCATGGATGAGGGTTTCAGCAGCAGATGAGCTGAGGCAGGGGCGGAGTCGGGCAATGTTACGGAGGTGGAAGTGAGCGGTCTCGGTGATGGAGCGGATACGGGGTCGGAAGCTCAGCTCTGGGTCAAATATGACACCAAGGTTGCGAACGGTCTGGTTTAGCCTCAGACAGTTGCCAGGGAGAGGGATGGAGTCGGTGGCTAGGGAACGGAGTTTGTGGCAGGGCCCGAAGATAATGGCTTCGGACTTCCCAATATTTAAATGGTGGAAATTTCTGCTCATCCAGAACTGGATGTCGGACAAGCAGTCTGGCAATTTAGAGACAGTGGAGGGGCCGAGAGAGGTGGTGGTGAGGTAGAGCTGGGTATTGTCAGTGTACATGTGAAAACTGACGCTGTGTTTTCGGATGAGGTCACCTAGGGGCAACATGTAGATGAGAAATGGGAGGGGGCCAAGGATAGATCCTTGGGGGAACACCAGAGGTAACGATATGGGAGCGGGAAGAGAAGCCATTGCAGGTGATTCTCTGGCAGCAACTGAATAGGTAAGAATGGAACCAGGCGAGTTTGGTCCCACCCAGCTGGATGATGGAGGAGAGACGTTGGAGGAGGATGGAGTGGTCAACTGTGTCAAATGTGAGAAGTCGCACAACACCAGGTTATAGTCCAACAGCTTTATTTGAAATCACAAGCTTTCGGAGCGCTGCTCCTTCGTCAGGTGAAGTGAAGAGATGCATATAGACACAGCATATATAGTCAGAGAACACAGCCAGATGATTACAGTTAATCTTTCCAACTGCCCTTTATCACACCTCGTGTGATAACTGTGTCAAAGGCTGCAGACAGATTGAGAAGGATGAGGAGGGATAGTTTACCACGGTCACAGTCACACAGTATGTCATTCGTACTTTAATGAGGGCCTGGAACAATTTACAGATAACCGTCGGCACAGGAGAAGATACAAGAAACCGCCTGCAGAACCTTTCCTGCTAATTCCTAAACCAGATTGGATTGTGCGGCTGTGGCAGGCCACACCGAGCCCCTGTCCTGTGAGACGACCAATCAGTTCAAGCCTGTGGCTGTGGTGATTGATCTTCAACTAATATGAAAAAACAGATCTCAATGACATCCTGTAAAATGCTCCAATTTTAATTACCAGAAGCTGCTGATTGGAATCAACGTACAGAAGTAACAGCTGTGCGTCCGGCCCCAAACCCGAGTTGACGTCAATCCATGCAAGTTTTGTACTGGATTTTTGAAGCAGTTTTTATTGGGATTTGACCCAACTGTGACTTTTAAAACTGGACCGGCGTTGGTCAGCGTTGAAGAGCGGACGAATGCGGGATTTCTGCAAGGGTTCCATTGCTCATTTTGCTTCCACCTGATGGAACTGCTAGAATAGATTTTACTTCCCATTTTACAGCAGCAGAATCCGGTTTGCAGCAGCTCCACGAATCCTCGCCTTATCACAGAACAGTACGGCACAGAAAGAGGCCGTTCAGCCCATCGAGTCTGCGCTGGCTCTCTCGAAGAGCAATCCAGTCAGTCCCACTCCCCGCCCTTTCCCCATAACCCTGCAAATTTTCCTTTTCAAGTATTTATCCAATTCCCTTTTGAAGGTTACTATTGAATCTGTATCCTCCACCCTATCAGGCAGTGCGTTCCAAATCCTAACCACTCGCTGCGTAAATGTTTATCCTCATGTCGCCTCTGGTTCTTTTGCCAATCTGTGCCCTCTGGTTAGCGACCCTTAAGACATTGGAAACAGTTTCTCCTTATTTACTCTATCCAAACCATTTATGATTTTGAACACCTCTATCAAATCTCCTCTCAACCTTCTCTGCTCTAAGAAGAACAACCCCAGCTTCTCCAGTCTCTCCACGTAACTGTAATCCCTCATCACTGGTATTTTTTTTTCATTCATGCATGGGATGCGGGCGTCACTGGCAAAGCCGGCATTTATTGCCCATCCCTAATTGCCCCTTGACAACTGAGTGTCTCGCTGGGCCATTTCAGAGGGCAGTTAAGAGTCAACCACATTGCTGTGGGTCTGGAGTCACATAGAGGCCAGACCGGGTAAGGACAGCAGATTTCCTTCCCTAAAGGACAGTAGTGAACCAGATGGGTTTTTACGACAATCCGGTAGTTTTATGGTCACCATTACTGATACTAGCTTTTCATTCCAGATTTATTTAATTAACTGGATTTAAATCCCCCCCGCTGCCAGATCATTGGTCCAGGTCTCTGGATTACTCGCCCAGTGACATTACCACCATGCCACCATTCCCATATCATTCTGGTAAATCTCCTCTGCACCCTCTCCAAAGCCTTCACATCCTTCCTAAAGTATGGTGGCCAGAATTGGACACAATACTCCGGCTGGGGTAAATGCGATCGCCAGGCTGTGGAATGTTTGGGCGAGTTCACACAATAAAAGTGAACTTTAAACACTGTAAGAAACAGGTTGCAAGATTGGATCTGGACATCAAAATAGACTTTTATTCCCTTCGGAGAATTCCCAGCACCCACAGACCAGGTGGTGCGTCCAGATTCTCACACCGTTCAATATTATCACAACTCATCAAATCAGGAGGTGACAGGAAGGGCCTCGCTAAAGGTCAAAAGTTCAAAATTATGAGGGGTTTTGATGGGGTAAATAAAGAGAATCTGTTTCCAGGGGCAGGAGGGTCAGTAACCAGAGGACACAGATTTAAGACAATTGGCAAAAGAACCAGAGGGGGAGATGAGGAAACATTCTTTTTACTCAGCGAGTTGTTGTGATCTGGAACGCGCTGCCTGAAAGGGCGGTGGAAGCAGATTCAATAGTAACTTTCAAAAGGGAATTGGATAAATACTAGAAGGGAACATTTTTTTACTAGGTTATAGGGAGAGAGCAGGGGGAGTGGGACTAATGGAATAGCTCAGCTAAAGAGCCGGCACAGGCACGATGGGCCGAATGGCCTCCCTCTGAGCTGTATGATTCTCTGATACTGTAAATGCTTTAAGGGTAACTAACAGTGGTGTGCGGGGAGCATAGTTACTGGTGGAGCGAGAGGGAGAAGAGATAAAGGGCGTAGCGGGGTGATCAGTGACAGAGAGCAGAGCGAGATTAGATCAGTGACGCGCATGAGCCACAGCCTCTGTCTGGGGGAGGATATGTTGGTGGGGTGAGATGAAGAGGGGTGGGAGGAGGCTGGTGTGGAGCATAAACACCGGCATAGACCTGATGGGCTGAATGGCCTGTTTCTGTGCTGTGATTCTATGAATTATTGAAATATCCTCAGTTTTTACAAGTTCCCGAGTGTGTGCTTCGAGCAGATCTCTCCTCACTTACCCTCCTGATAAGTTCTGCACAGGTCCTGCATCTGCTTGTTTGTGCGCGAGCACATGATCTCAATCAGAGTGGCTTCATTGGTTCCCAGCCCCTGTCAACAGCAGATTTTAAAGCCCATTTCTTTAATTTGTTGTAAAAATGCACAAATATTCATCACCAAAACTGACTGGGCAGAAATTACAAACTCTTTACAGCTCACAACAGAGTTTTAGCACGTGGAAAGGAAGTGCTTCTTCCTGGGAGTCTAATCCATGGGATCATTCCGTGGCCAGTGCAGCCAATGGTTGCAGTTTGTACAGTTCTGAGCGAACACACAAATCCACCTTGCGCAGTCGCAGCTAACAGCCACCAGATGGCACATTGGGCACTGGATCGCTGCCAACTGCTGGGGCTGATCACACCAAACACCAATCAGACTCGCCCTATCACCAACACACCCTATCACCAGCACACCAAACAATTGCTCTGATTATTAAACACTGTGTTGCCGAGCTAGAACAGTCCTTGGGTCACAATCCCTATGCTGAACGAGCAGACAGCAATGGGAAAGCAATCAGTGTGAGTATGAATCATTTTGTGTCAACCACATTGCTGTGGGTCTGGAGTCACATATAGCCAAGACCAGGTAAGGACGGCAGGTTTCCTTCCCTAAAGGACAGTAGTGAACCAGAGGGGTTTTTACGACAATCCAGTAGTTTCATGGTCACCATTACTGAAACTAGCTTTTTATTCCAGATTCATTTAATTAACTGAGTTTAAATTCCCCAGCGCCGTGGTGGGATTTGAACTCGTATTTCCAGGCCTCTGGATTACTGGTCCAGTAATCTAACCACTATGCTACCGTACAACATGTGTGTGGGTGTGCATTAGTTTGTGAGAGTGTGTGTTGTAGCGTGTAAGTGAGCGTGTATGTGCACTAGTTGGTGTGTGTGTGAGTGTGCACTAGTGTGTATGTGTGTGTGTGTGCACTATTGTGAGTGTGTGTGTGCACTATTGTGAGTGTGTGAGTGTACTATTGTGAGTGAGTGTGTTTGTGTGTGAGTGTGTGTGTGCACTATTGTGAGTGTGTGTGCACTAGTGAGTGTGTATGTGTGCACTATTGTGAGTGTGAGTGTGTATGTGTGCACTAGTGTGAGTGTGTATGTGTGCACTATTGTGAGTGTGTGTGTGTGCACTATTGAGAGTGTGTGTGTGTGCACTATTGTGAGTGTGTGTGTGCACTATTGTGAGTGTGTGTGTGTGTGTGTGTGCACTATTGTGAGTGTGTGTGTGCACTATTGAGAGTGTGAGTGTGAGTGTGTGTGTGCACTATTGAGAGTGTGAGTGTGTGTGTGCACTATTGAGTGTGTGTGTGCACTATTGAGAGTGAGTGTGTGTGCACTATTGAGAGTGAGTGTGTGTGTGCACTATTGTGAGTGTGAGTGTGTGTGTGCACTATTGTGAGTGTGAGTGTGTGTGTGTGCACTATTGTGAGTGTGTGTGTGTGCACTATTGTGAGTGTGTGTGTGCACTATTGAGAGTGTGTGTGTGTGCACTATTGAGAGTGTGAGTGTGCACTATTGAGATTGTGAGTGTGAGTGTGTGCACTATTGAGAGTGTGAGTGTGTGTGTGCACTATTGAGTGTGTGTGTGCACTATTGAGAGTGTGAGTGTGTGTGCACTATTGAGAGTGTGAGTGTGTGTGTGCACTATTGTGAGTGTGAGTGTGCACTATTGTGAGTGTGAGTGTGTGTGTGCGCACTATTGTGAGTGTGTGTGTGTGCACTATTGAGTGTGTGTGTGTGCGCACTATTGTGAGTGTGTGTGTGCGCACTATTGTGAGTGTGTGTGTGCGCACTATTGAGAGTGTGTGTGCACACTATTGTGAGTGTGTGTGTGCGCACTATTGAGTGTGTGTGTGTGTGTGCACTATTGTGAGTGTGAGTGTGTGTGTGCACTATTGTGAGTGTGAGTGTGTGTGTGCACTATTGTGAGTGTGAGTGTGTGTGTGTGCACTATTGAGAGTGTGTGTGCGCGCACTATTGAGAGTGTGTGTGCCCACTATTGTGAGTGTGTGTGTGCGCACTATTGTGAGTGTGAGTGTGTGTGCACTATTGTGAGTGAGTGTGTGTGTGTGCACTATTGTGAGTGAGAGTGTGTGTGTGCGCACTATTGTGAGTGTGTGTGTGCACTATTGTGAGTGTGTGTGCGCACTATTGTGAGTGTGTGCGCACTATTGAGTGTGTGTGCACTATTGTGAGTGTGTGTGTGTGCACTATTGTGAGTGTGTGTGCGCACTATTGTGAGTGTGTGTGCGCACTATTGTGATGGTGAGTGTGTGTGTGTGCACTATTGTGATGGTGTGCGAGTGTGCACTAGTGAGTGTGAGTGTGCACTAGTGAGTGAGTGTGCACTAGTGAGTGTGCACTAGTGAGTGTGTGTGTGATTGTGAACTAGTGTGAGTGTGTGTGTGCACTAGTGAGTGCACTAGTGTAAGTGTGTGAGTTTGAGTGTGCACTAGTGAGTGTGCACTAGTGTGAGTGTGTGTGTGAGTGTGCACTAGTGTGAGTGTGTGTGTGTGTGCACTAGTGTAAGTGTGCACTAGTGTGTATGTGAATGTGCACTAGTGTGAGTGTGTGAGTGTGCACTAGTGTGAGTGTGTGTGAGTGTGCACTAGTGTGAGTGTGTGTGTGAGTGTGCACTAGTGTGAGTGTGTGTGTGAGTGTGCACTAGTGTGAGTGTGTGTGCATGTGCACTAGTGTGAGTATGTGTGTGTGAGTGTGCGCTAGTGTGAGTGTGTGTTTGTGAGTGTGCACTTGTGTGAGTGTGAGGCTTCAGATGGTGCTAGTCTGAATGACCCTAGATGCACAGTCGTCTGCCCCGATTGTGATAATGAGCTGGGAGGCCTTGCCCTCTGGGGGTGATGGGACCTCGGTCGGCAGAGCGACAATACTGGGATTTCACCTCCTTGCTTTTACAGTCAGCTGTTCCAGGACCGGGAGGCAGCGATTCCTGGACTGGTGACCCTCAATGGGGACTGTATAAAAGTTCCAAATTGTCAATTGAGGGGTGGCGGGGGAAGGGGATGAAATCCTAGAAATTTACAGCACAGAAGGAGGCCATTCGGCCCATTGTGCCTGTGCCGGCCCATTGAGTGCTCTATCCAGTTAGTCCCACTCCCCTGCTCTTTCACCATAGCCCTGCAAATTTCTCCCACATTATAACAGTGACTACACTTCAAAAATGTACTTCATTGGCTGTAAAGTACTTTGGGACATCCTGAGGTGAAAGGCACTTTATAAATGCAATTTTTTAATTTCTATACAGGAAACTTTTGTTTATCCGGCACCCAAATATCCAGAATTCTCGCTGAACCGGCAAAAATCATCCTCCGAAAACTCCTCTCAAATAACCGGCAATGTTGCCGAGTCGCAGTCGAGTCTCCGCGAACGCCGAGTACTCCGAAAACTCCTCTCAAATAACCGGCAATGTTGCCGATCCCGAGTCCGAGTCCGAGTCCGCGAACGCCGATTTAGTCAGTAGGGGTAGTTTTCAAAAGTGCCACTACTCGGCCTCCTGGCGCTGTCGGAAGTATACTGCACATTTCTTGATTTATTTATTTTTCTTTGTTAAAAATAGCCTCGGCAGATATAACTCTCCGTTATCCGGTACTTTCGATAAACCGGCACCACGCCGGTCCCGTCGGTGCTGGTTAATAAAGAGTTTCCTGTATATCTAATTCCCTTTTGAAAGTAAATATTAAATCTGCTTCCACCACCCTTTCAGGAAGTGCATTCCAGATCATCACAACTCACTGTGTAAAACAATCCATCTCATCTCCCCCTGGATCAAGCAGATGAACAGCTCTAGACTTGGGCTAGATTCCTCCGAGCTTGTGCTGACCCCACATGGCCCTGGGCTTGTATACTGGCATGGTGGGATCCCAGAGAGATTCCTGCCAGGAAGCGGGAGACTGCCGACAACCCCCGGGGAGAAGGTGATGCAGCAACGCCCGAAGGGAGGGTGTCGGTGGTAGGCTGCGTTGACAGGCCCTGAGGCTGCCCCAAGTCGTTCACTGAAGGCCACGGCCAAGTGAGTTGGAGGGAGAGGAGGTCTCTACAAGGCCCTCTGCCTCAGTGTGGGGCCATTCCTGCTGCGACCCCAGGCCTATCACCATGGCAAGTGGTGGGATCAGAGACGAATGGAGGGAAATGGGCTAGGGAGCCAGGCACCCATCTCTCACATGCAGCTGTCAAGGAAGCAGTGGCCAACGGCAATCTCTGCACAGGAACAGAAGGCCGTTCAGCCCCTCGAGCCTGTTACACAGGAACAGGAGGCCGTTCAGCCCCTCGAGCCTGTTACACAGGAACAGGAGGCCGTTCAGCCCCTCGAGCCTGTTACACCGGAACAGCAGGAGGCCATTCAGCCCCTCGAGCCTGTTACACCGGAACAGGAGGAGGCCATTCAGCCCCTCGAGCCTGTTACACCGGAACAGGAGGAGGCCGTTCAGCCCCTCGAGCCTGTCACACAGGAACAGGAGGAGGCCATTCAGCCCCTCGAGCCTGTTACACCGGAACAGGAGGAGCCCATTCAGCCCCTCGAGCCTGTTACACAGGAACAGGAGGAGGCCGTTCAGCCCCTCGAGCCTGTTACACAGGAACAGGAAGCCGTTCAGTCCCTCGAGCCTGTTACACAGGAACAGGAGGAGGCCATTCAGCCCCTCGAACCTGTTACACAGGAAAGGAGAGGCCCTTCAGCCCCTCGAGCCTGTTACACAGGAACAGGAGGAGGCCATTCAGCCCCTCGAGCCTGTTTACAGGAACAGGAGGAGGCCATTCAGCCCTCGAGCCTGTTACACCGGAACAGGAGGAGGCCATTCAGCCCCTCGAGCCTGTTACACCGGAACAGGAGGAGGCCATTCAGCCCCTCGAGCCTGTTACACAGGAACAGGAGGAGACCATTCAGCCCCTCAAGACTGTTCTGCCATTCAATCAGAACGTGGCTGATCTGTACCTCAACTCCATTACCCACCTTTGCTCCATATCCCTTAATACCCTTAACCAACAAAAATCTATTGATCTCAGCCTTGAAAGCTCCAATTGTCCCCCAACATCCACAGCTTTTTGTGGGAGAGTGTTCCAGATTTCCACTGCCCTTTGTGTGAAGAAGTGCTTCCTGACATCACCCCTGAACGGCCTGGCTCTAATTTTAAGGTGATGTCCCCTTGTTCTGGACTCCCCCCCACCAGAGGAAATAGTTTCTCTCTATCTACCCTATCAACTCCTTTCATCATCTTAAACACCTCAATTAGATTATCACTTAATCTTCTAAACTCAAGGGAGTATAAGCCTGGTCTATGCAACCTGTCGTCATAACTCCTCCTAATCCTCTAAACCCCAGTAGCAGAGAGGGGATTTCAGCAGGGGGGTGGGGGGGGGGGGGGGGGGGGGGGTGGGGGTCAGGGTGTTGCAGAGAGGGGATTTCAGCAGGGGGGTGGGGGGGGGGGGGGTGGGGGTGGGGGTCAGGGTGTTGCAGAGAGGGGATTTCAGCAGGGGGGTGGGGGTCAGGGTGTTGTGGCAATCTCACCAGATAGTCCTCACCTTCCAATTTCACTCCCTACTCCACGACTATCCCGCCCAAAATCAGCCCCAAAGAAAGCAGCTCCTGATGAAATCCTCACCTTGATCGCGCCCTTGACTTCAGAAGCATCGTACTTGGCGGGAGTTTTCATCAGTCCCAGCATGACGGACTTCAGTGGCTCGGAGAGGGCAGAGTTCAGAACATCCTCCAGTTTCTGCAGGTACAAGAGGAATTTCAGGGTCAACAATGGTCACTCAGTGCAAAGGCTCTCTGCTCACATCTGCCAATAGAAAAGGCGAGTTCATGTTCCCAGTGTCACTTGCACCAGATCCGTAAACTACGGGATATACAGAGGGAAGGGGCAGAAGCAGCAGATACTCGCACCACACAGAGAGTTAACCTGCAAATTAGAAAACTGTTAGCTGATATAAAAAGGACAGAGGACAAGGGAGAAGGTGGAAAACTTGCAGATGTAGGACTTCGAAGATGATTTCAGGTTCTCTGGCCCCGTCATCTCGGTTTTACCGTGGATCTCCAGTCCCTCTACACCTCAACCCCTCACCTGGAGGAGAGTCTCTAGCCCTCACCTTCCACCAACTCCACCGGCTCCTCCAGATCAATGGTGAGCTCGCGTGGGTCCATCCCATTCCTGGAGCTCTGCTCTCAACTCCTCCCCATCTTCTCACAAGGGTGGAGATATTGTGCCGATGGATTTTCAGAAGGAGTCTCGGAAAAGGTTGAGAAAAATGCCGGTGTGTGATATCGGAGGAATTGTAGCAGGGTGGATAAAAAGCTGGCTGACAGATTGGGTGTTGCTGGGATTGGGGAAGGGTTTCAAGTGATGTGCCCAGGATCACGGTCTATATCGATATAGGGAGCATGATAACGAAATCTGCCGATAACACAAAAGTAGGAGGTTTGGCAAACAGTGAGGACTGTAAATGACTTCAGGAGAATAGAGAGAGGTCAGTGGGATGGGTGGGCAGGGGGCAGGTGGAATTTAATGTAGAGAATGTGATATTAGATATTAGGAGGAGAAACAAGGAAATGGAATGTACACTCAATGGAAAGACACTGAAGGGTGTGGATGGATAGAGAGACCCAGGGCTTCACATTCCCAAAAAGTGGGAGTCCAGGTAGATAAAGATATAAGAAAGCACTTTGGATATTATAAATGGGGCATAGAGTATGAGAGCAATGATGAAGTTATGCAAAGCATTGGTCAGGCCACAGTTACAGTACTGTGTGTAGTTTGAGCACCCCATTAGAAAGGACATTAAAGCCTTAGCGCGCACACAGCATAGATTCATTAGGGTGATCCCAGGGATGAGGAAGACTTTGGCAGTGAATTGGGAAAGACTATGTCCTCAGGTTGGGGAGTCAGAGAGAAGGGATCATCAATTTAAAATTCTCACTAAGGGAGTGAGGATCGAGGTTGGAGATTTTTTTTATGCAGAGGGTTGTTGGAGCCTGGAATGCTTCACCACGGGGAGTGGTTGAGGCAGAGACCACTGCATCTTTAAGAGAACAGGAGACAAGTATTTGAAAATGATGATACAGGATTATAGATGGACAATGCAGCAGTGGGATTAGTCCTGAATTGTTCGAGCAAAGACACATTGGGCCGAATGCCCTCCTTCGGGGCTGCGAATCCTTCAGGTTACAGGTGTTGCGTCTGCTGTGGTTGCATGGGAAAGGCCAGGAGTTGAGGCGGAGGAAGAGTGAGGAAGAGTGTACTGCTGGGAAACGGGAAGGGAGAAGATGGGCTTGGTGGTGGGATCAGGTTGAAGGTGTCAGAAAGGGCAGAAGGTGATCAGAATAATGTGGAGGCTGGTGGGGTGGAGAGTAAGCACAAGGGAGACCCTGTTGTGAGAAGATGGGGAGGAGTTGAGAGCAGAGGTACAGGAATGGGATGGACCCACGTGAGCTCACCATTGATCAGGAGGAGTCGGTGGATTTGGTGGATGGGGACTGGAGGAAGGTGAGGGCTAGAGACTACCCTCCAGGTGAGGGGTTGAGGTATAGAGGGACTGGAGATCCACGGTAAAACCGAGATGACGGGGCCAGAGAATTGAAATCATTAAAGTAGCAAAGGACGGCAGATGTTCTTTCCTCCCCTCCCCCTTTCCCTGCCCTTGCTTAAAACCTGTTACATCGCTAACTTTTTCCAGTTCTGACGAAAGGTCATCGACCTGTAACATTAACTCTGTTTCTCTCTCCAAAGATGCTGCCTGACCTGCTGAGTATTTCTAGTATTTTCTGTTTTTATTTCAGATTTCCAGCATCCACAGTATTTTGCTTTTGTGTGGTAGTCGTGGATGTGGCTGGGTAGAGGGCGGACAAGGGGGGTGGGAGAAAAGAGGCAAGATAAGGAAGAATACATGCAATGGGACAGGAGCAGGCGGAAACTTGGGCTAGCGGGACAGACCTTCCTGTGGGGAGGAGAAAGAAACAAGCGACTGGGGGAGGGCAAGATCAGAGGCAATGGGGTCAATGTGTTTGGAAGAGAGAAGGTATGTAACAGTCGGGGAAGAGGTGGATTGGTATTTGGTAGAGGGGCTGATATCACAGTGACAGTTCTTGGTGAAAATATTGAGGACAAAAGGTCAGAGGGATTGAGGAGGACGGAGACAGAAAGGGTCGGATTCCCAGGATGGAGGCCTCTAGGCTGATTATAATTGTTCTGGGAGGGTTCCAGTGATTCTTTTGGTAAGGTTCTCTCCTACGACACACGGCATTTGCAGTCAAGGACAGGCGAGCATCAAAGGGTTCCTAGACCTCCCAATTTACCCACAGAAAATCAACAGAAACAGCTGTCCTTCTCCCACTCCCTGCTTATGGTGGCCTCCCCTTGAACCCCTCACCAGAATGATGAGACTGAGAGCAGAACTCCAGCAGTGTGGGGACCTGTGATCCAGCAATCAATGGCAGTGTGGGGACCTCTGATCCAGCAATCAATGGCAGTGTGGGGACCTCTATTCCAGCAATCAATGGCAGTGTGGGGACCTGTGATCCAGCAATCAATGGCAGTGTGGGGACCTGAGATCCAGCAATCAATGGCAGTGTGGGGACCTCTATTCCAGCAATCAATGGCAGTGTGGGGACCTGTGATCCAGCAATCAATGGCAGTGTGGGGACCACCAGCATTCAATGGCAGTGTGGGGACCTCTATTCCAGCAATCAATGGCAGTGTGGGGACCTGTGATCCAGCAATCAATGGCAGTGTGGGGACCTCTATTCCAGCAATCAATGGCAGTGTGGGGACCTCTATTCCAGCAATCAATGGCAGTGTGGGGACCACCAGCAATCAATGGCAGGGTGGGGACCTGTGATCCAGCAATCAATGGCAGGGTGGGGACCTGTGATCCAGCAATCAATGGCAGTGTGGGGACCTGTGATCCAGCAATCAATGGCAGTGTGGGGACCTGTGATCCAGCAATCAATGGCAGTGTGGGGACCTCTATTCCAGCAATCAATGGCAGTGTGGGGACCTGTGATCCAGCAATTAATGGCAGGGTGGGGACCTGAGATCCAGCAATCAATGGCAGTGTGGGGACCTCTATTCCAGCAATCAATGGCAGTGTGGGGACCTCTATTCCAGCAATCAATGGCAGTGTGGGGACCTGAGATCCAGCAATCAATGGCAGTGTGGGGACATGAGATCCAGCAATCAATGGCAGTGTGGGGACCACCAGCAATCAATGGCAGTGTGGGGACCTGTGATCCAGCAATTAATGGCAGTGTGGGGACCTGTGATCCAGCAATCAATGGCAGTGTGGGGACCTGTGATCCAGCAATCAATGGCAGTGTGGGGACCTGTGATCCAGCAATCAATGGCAGTGTGGGGACCTGTGATCCAGCAATCAATGGCAGTGTGGGGACCTGTGATCCAGCAATCAATGGCAGTGTGGGGACCTGAGATCCAGCAATCAATGGCAGTGTGGGGACCACCAGCAATCAATGGCAGTGTGGGGACCTGTGATCCAGCAATCAATGGCAGTGTGGGGACCTGTGATCCAGCAATCAATGGCAGTGTGGGGACCTGTGATCCAGCAATCAATGGCAGTGTGGGGACCTGTGATCCAGCAATCAATGGCAGTGTGGGGACCTGTGATCCAGCAATCAATGGCAGTGTGGGGACCTGAGATCCAGCAATCAATGGCAGTGTGGGGACCTGAGATCCAGCAATCAATGGCAGTGTTGCGTATTGCTCGTTGTGTCAACACTGTACGAATAGACATTCATTGAAAATTTGGAACAACGTGAACTTGGTAAACACATGCTCAATAGTTGGAAGAGGTGCCCTTTGTCTTTGGTGGAAAACTGCCAATATTGAGTTACCCCAGCGACAAACGGGAGGGAATAATCACCACAGATATCACAGTACAATGATAGACTGTTCTTCTATTCATTCATGGGATGTGGCCATCGCGAACAAGGCCAGCATTTATTGCCCATCCCTAGTTGCCCCTTGAGAAGGTGGTGGTGAGCCGCCTTCTTGAACCGCTGCAGTCCGTGTGGTGAAGGTATTCCCACAGTGCTGTTAGGGAGGGAGTTCCAGGATTTTGACCCAGCGACGATGAAGGAACGGCGATATATTTCCAAGTCAGGGTGGTGTGTGACTTGATGGGGAACTTGGAGGTGGTGGTGTTCCCATGCGCCTGCTGCCCTTGTCCTTCTAGGTGGTGGAGGTCATGTGATTACCTCCGTGGTAGGGTCTTGCTCATTGTTCGAATGACATGCATCTCCTACACACCATAGCAGCTGTAAACCACGTCACAGGTGAGAAGTCAGATGGCCCATGTGATGCCACGGGCAGTGAGTCTCGGTCAGGGCAGTTGACCACAACACAGAAGCATGAGGACAGGGAGATTCAAGTGCATCACAAGGTGCCTGGCTGGTCTTTGCGAGATCCCGCGACACAGGTCAGGAGGCTGCGTCAGATCGGAAGGTGCGAGACAGCTAGTTGTGCGCTAATGCAGACTTCGACAAGTTGTCTTCCACATACACTTGATCGCGGTGAATGGGACACAGGCTGTTGCTTCACAGAGTGTACCACTGGGCAGAGTTTGGCTGGAATAGCTCACTTACACAGGGGTGAGAGATGAGATGGACTCATCGACCAAGCTATTCTTGGCTTTGACTGGGAATGGTATAGATATCAAAGGGGCAAAGATGGTTAGAAACTTCAAAACCAAAAGTAACTGCTTATGAGGGAGAGCCCTTGTAACAGAAGGTGGAACTGTGTGAACCGGGTGGCACTGAACAATCAGAGAGCACGAGACTTCACAACATACAATGTCCATCCTCTTCAATCCCGATAAGCCACAGCTACATGTTGCCCCTTGGTGACATCATCCGAAAGCACAGCGTCAGTTTCCACATGTACGCTGACGACACCCAGCTCTACCTCACTACCTCTTCTCTCGAGCCCTCCACGGTGTCTAAATTGTCAGACTGCTTGTCCGACATACAGTTCTGGATGAGCAAAAATTTTCTCCAATTAAATAGTGGGAAGACCGAAGCCATTGTTTTCAGTCCCCGCCACAAACTCCGTTCCCTAGCCGCCGACTCCATCCCTCTCCCTGGCAACTGTCTGAGGCTGAACCACACTGTTCGCAACCTTGGTGTCATATTTGACCCTGAAATGAGCTTCCGACCACATATCCGCGGCATAACAAAGACCGCCTATTTCCACCTCCGTAACACCGCCCGTCTCCGCCCCTGCCTCAGCTCATCCACTGCTGAAACCCTCATCCATGCCTTTGTTACCTCTAGACTTGACTATTCCAATGCACTGCTGGCTGGCCTCTCACATTCCACCCTACATAAACTTGAGGTCATCCAAAACTCGGCTGCCCATGTCCTAACTCGCACCAAGTCCCGTTCACCCATCACCCCTGTGCTTGCTGACCTACATTGACTCCCGGTTAAGCAGCGCCTCGATTTCGAAATTCTCATCCTTGTTTTCAAATCCCTCCATGGCCTCGCCCCTCCCTATCTCTGTAATCTCCTTCAGCCCCACAACTCCGAGATATCTGCGCTCCTCTAATTCTGCCCTCTTGAGCATCCCTGATTATAATTGCTCAACCTTTGGTGGCCGTGCCTTCTGTTACCTCGGCCCTAAGCTCTGGAATTTCCTGGCTAAACCTCTCCGCCTCTCTACCTCTCTTTCCTCCTTTAAGACGCTCCTTATAACCTACCTCTTCGACCAAGCTTTTGGTCACCTGCCCTAGTTTATCCTTATGTGGATCGGTGTCAAATTTTTTGTCTTAAAATACTCTTGTGACGCGCCTTGGGACGTTTTACTACGTTAAAGGTGCTATATAAATACAAGTTGTTGTTGTTGTTGCTGGAGACTCTCTGATCCAAAGTGGCCGATCTGATTAACAGTAAGCTGTAGCTGCTGGTGCGCTCACCGAGATCTTCACTATTAGTCAGAGAGGAACCGGCATAGTCTTGGTTGAATTGGCAGGAGTTCTGGCATTGGTCATTTAGTGTTTTTACATAGAATCACTAGCACAGAAACTGGCCATTCGCCCAACTGCTCTGTGCCAGTGTTTATACTCCACCGGAGCCTCCTCCCACTCTAACTTCATCTCCCCATCCAGCCCCCGTATCCCTCTATTCCCTTCTCCCTCATGTCTGCAACAAGCCTTCCCTCAATGTGTCAATGCGAGTTCCACATTCTCTCCATTTCAGTTTTCGGGGCGGTAGATCTTAGTGTTTGTTTGGTTCGGGCTGCACTGATTAACTGATGTGATGTTGGCCCTCAAATGTAACGTTATAGTTACATTTATCTTATTCATCGGAAATCACAGAAATGTGAAAATAAGCTTCAGTTTAACCATCTGGTTATTGTGCTGTCTAAATATTCTCAGTTTCAACTACATAGGATTTGTTTTTGCCACTCTCTCTCATTCCTCCCCCCATTCCCCCCTCCCCCCATTCCGCCCTCCCATTCCCCCCTCCTCCCATTCCCCCCTCCCCCCATTCCGCACTCCTCCCATTCCCCCCATTCCCCCCTCCCCCCATTCCCCCCTCCCCCCATTCCGCACTCCTCCCATTCCGCACTCCTCCCATTCCGCACTCCTCCCATTCCCCCCTCCTCCCATTCCCCCCTCCCCCCATTCCTCCCTCCCCCCATTCCGCCCTCCTCTCATTCCCACCTCCTCCCATTCCCCCTTCCCCCCTCCTCCCATTCCCACCTTCTCCCATTCCCCATTCCCCCCATTCCCCCTCCTCCCATTCCCCCCATTCCCCCCTCCCCCCCTCCCCCCATTCCTCCCTCCTCTCATTCCCACCTCCTCCCATTCCCCCTTCCTCCCTCCTCCCATTCCCCACTCCTCCCATTCCCCCCTCCTCTTTCCTCCAAATTCTTGCATCCTCCCATTCCTCCCACCCCATTCTTCCCATCTCTCATTCCTCCCTCCTCTCCATTTCTCCACTCCCATCCTCCCTCCTCCCGTCTAAAGTCTCTTACAGTCAGTGTGCCGACTCTTGTCTGACCTTTGACTTCACTGCAGCCTCCCCTGCATCAGTTGTTGTGTGCTGTGCCCAATGGGTAATGGTGGCCAGTGCCGGTCAATTGCTGGCCTGGGACAGTTCAGGTTCTGTGCATTCGCCTGACAATGTCGACACTCCGCGACAAAGGGTCACTCACCTTCTTCATCCTCCTTTCAAAGGCAAAAGCAATATCCTGTCTTTGAGCATTGCTGCGCTGGGTCAACACGTCAATGATGGCGTGCTCATCGACACCTGCAACAGGAACAGAATATTACAGCTTCAGGTCACCACATCAGGGGCTTCACCAAACTCTACAGTGTATCAGTATCTGTACTGCACGGGACTGTGTATCAGTATCTGTACTGCACGGGACTGTGTATCTGTCTGTACAGCGCGGGACTGTGTATCTGTCTGTACAGCGCGGGACTGTGTATCTGTCTGTACAGCGCGGGACTGTGTATCTGTCTGTACAGCGCGGGACTGTGTATCTGTCTGTACAGCGCGGGACTGTGTATCTGTCTGTACAGCGCGGGACTGTGTATCTGTCTGTACAGCGCGGGACTGTGTATCTGTCTGTACAGCGCGGGACTGTGTATCTGTCTGTACAGCGCGGGACTGTGTATCTGTCTGTACAGCGCGGGACTGTGTATCTGTCTGTACAGCGCGGGACTGTGTATCTGTCTGTACAGCGCGGGACTGTGTATCTGTCTGTACAGCGCGGGACTGTGTATCTGTCTGTACAGCGCGGGACTGTGTATCTGTCTGTACAGCGCGGGACTGTGTATCTGTCTGTACAGCGCGGGACTGTGTATCTGTCTGTACAGCGCGGGACTGTGTATCTGTCTGTACAGCGCGGGACTGTGTATCTGTCTGTACAGCGCGGGACTGTGTATCTGTCTGTACAGCGCGGGACTGTGTATCTGTCTGTACAGCGCGGGACTGTGTATCTGTCTGTACAGCGCGGGACTGTGTATCTGTCTGTACAGCGCGGGACTGTGTATCTGTCTGTACAGCGCGGGACTGTGTATCTGTCTGTACAGCGCGGGACTGTGTATCTGTCTGTACAGCGCGGGACTGTGTATCTGTCTGTACAGCGCGGGACTGTGTATCTGTCTGTACAGCGCGGGACTGTGTATCTGTCTGTACAGCGCGGGACTGTGTATCTGGCTGTACAGCGCGGGACTGCGTATCTGGCTGTACAGCGCGGGACTGCGTATCTGGCTGTACAGCGCGGGACTGCGTATCTGGCTGTACAGCGCGGGACTGCGTATCTGGCTGTACAGCGCGGGACTGCGTATCTGGCTGTACAGCGCGGGACTGCGTATCTGGCTGTACAGCGCGGGACTGCGTATCTGGCTGTACAGCGCGGGACTGCGTATCTGGCTGTACAGCGCGGGACTGCGTATCTGGCTGTACAGCGCGGGACTGCGTATCTGGCTGTACAGCGCGGGACTGCGTATCTGGCTGTACAGCGCGGGACTGCGTATCTGGCTGTACAGCGCGGGACTGCGTATCTGGCTGTACAGCGCGGGACTGCGTATCTGGCTGTACAGCGCGGGACTGCGTATCTGGCTGTACAGCGCGGGACTGCGTATCTGGCTGTACAGCGCGGGACTGCGTATCTGGCTGTACAGCGCGGGACTGCGTATCTGGCTGTACAGCGCGGGACTGTGTATCTGTCTGTACAGCGCGGGACTGTGTATCTGTCTGTACAGCGCGGGACTGTGTATCTGTCTGTACAGCGCGGGACTGTGTATCTGTCTGTACAGCGCGGGACTGTGTATCTGTCTGTACAGCGCGGGACTGTGTATCTGTCTGTACAGCGCGGGACTGTGTATCTGTCTGTACAGCGCGGGACTGTGTATCTGTCTGTACAGCGCGGGACTGTGTATCTGTCTGTACAGCGCGGGACTGTGTATCTGTCTGTACAGCGCGGGACTGTGTATCTGTCTGTACAGCGCGGGACTGTGTATCTGTCTGTACAGCGCGGGACTGTGTATCTGTCTGTACAGCGCGGGACTGTGTATCTGTCTGTACAGCGCGGGACTGTGTATCTGTCTGTACAGCGCGGGACTGTGTATCTGTCTGTACAGCGCGGGACTGTGTATCTGTCTGTACAGCGCGGGACTGTGTATCTGTCTGTACAGCGCGGGACTGTGTATCTGTCTGTACAGCGCGGGACTGTGTATCTGTCTGTACAGCGCGGGACTGTGTATCTGTCTGTACAGCGCGGGACTGTGTATCTGTCTGTACAGCGCGGGACTGTGTATCTGTCTGTACAGCGCGGGACTGTGTATCTGTCTGTACAGCGCGGGACTGTGTATCTGTCTGTACAGCGCGGGACTGTGTATCTGTCTGTACAGCGCGGGACTGTGTATCTGTCTGTACAGCGCGGGACTGTGTATCTGTCTGTACAGCGCGGGACTGTGTATCTGTCTGTACAGCGCGGGACTGTGTATCTGTCTGTACAGCGCGGGACTGTGTATCTGTCTGTACAGCGCGGGACTGTGTATCTGTCTGTACAGCGCGGGACTGTGTATCTGTCTGTACAGCGCGGGACTGTGTATCTGTCTGTACAGCGCGGGACTGTGTATCTGTCTGTACAGCGCGGGACTGTGTATCTGTCTGTACAGCGCGGGACTGTGTATCTGTCTGTACAGCGCGGGACTGTGTATCTGTCTGTACAGCGCGGGACTGTGTATCTGTCTGTACAGCGCGGGACTGTGTATCTGTCTGTACAGCGCGGGACTGTGTATCTGTCTGTACAGCGCGGGACTGTGTATCTGTCTGTACAGCGCGGGACTGTGTATCTGTCTGTACAGCGCGGGACTGTGTATCTGTCTGTACAGCGCGGGACTGTGTATCTGTCTGTACAGCGCGGGACTGTGTATCTGTCTGTACAGCGCGGGACTGTGTATCTGTCTGTACAGCGCGGGACTGTGTATCTGTCTGTACAGCGCGGGACTGTGTATCTGTCTGTACAGCGCGGGACTGTGTATCTGTCTGTACAGCGCGGGACTGTGTATCTGTCTGTGCGGGACTGTGTGTCTGTCTGTGCGGGACTGTGTATCTGTCTGTACGGGACTGTGTATCTGTCTGTGCGGGACTGTGTATCTGTCTGTGCGGGACTGTGTATCTGTCTGTGCGGGACTGTTTACTCTCTTGAATTTTCACACCAAAAGAACAATATTCCACCTTTGCTGGTTCATTCACAGAGAGGAATATCCGGACAAACCCAAAACTATGGTCTCACCTTTGGTTTTAATCGCTCGCTCCAGCTCTGCTGCATCGGTGTCGGCAATAAAATTAGCAAAGGGCTTCACTGTGGCTCCAGTATGTAACTGAAATACAAGACAAGGGTTCAACATCTCCATCACAGACCAGAGAATCCACTCCACCACAGTCCAGGGAATCCCCTCATCACAGTCCAGGGAATCCCCTCATCACAGTCCAGGGAATCCCCTCATCACAGTCCAGGGAATCCCCTCATCACAGTCCAGGGAATCCCCTCATCACAGTCCAGGGAATCCCCTCATCACAGTCCGGGGAATCCCCTCATCACAGTCCGGGGAATCCCCTCATCACAGTCCGGGGAATCCCCTCATCACAGTCCGGGGAATCCCCTCATCACAGTCCGGGGAATCCCCTCATCACAGTCCGGGGAATCCCCTCATCACAGTCCGGGGAATCCCCTCATCACAGTCCGGGGAATCCCCTCATCACAGTCCGGGGAATCCCCTCATCACAGTCCGGGGAATCCCCTCATCACAGTCCAGGGAATCCCCTCACCACAGTCCAGGGAATCCCCTCACCACAGTCCAGGGAATCCCCTCACCACAGTCCAGGGAATCCCCTCACCACAGTCCAGGGAATCCCCTCACCACAGTCCAGGGAATCCCCTCACCACAGTCCAGGGAATCCCCTCATCACAGTCCAGGGAATCCCCTCATCACAGTCCAGGGAATCCCCTCATCACAGTCCAGGGAATCCCCTCATCACAAACTTTCTCACAAACTAACTGCTTTTATATATTGATATCTGAATTGGATTGCCAAGCCTCCAGGGATGCCCTGTGTCTCCAGGAATTAAAGATTAATCTTCTGGGCAGTGCTGCGAGAAACCCGGGAGAAAAATCATTGGGACATTAAACAAATTGTGTTTATTTTTCAATTTTCTTTTCGAAGATTGAAATGAGGACCTGCGTCCAAGAACTAAGAGCGGTGAAGAATAGAGAAGAGGATAGGGCAAGAAGGTGAGACTTACAGAAAGGGGGAAAGAAAAGAGACAGAAATAAAGGCAGGGATACAGGGAGCACAGCAGGGAAAACAGGCAAAGGTCAGAGAGAATACTTGCTGAAAAACAGATAGAAGGAACAACACAAAGAATTTGAAAATGGGAAAGAAGTGGATTCAGTCACAAGACAGAAAGACTTGTTGGAAATTTCTGCCCTTGAGCAGTTCCTTTGGACAGGAGCTCTGCTTTTTTTTTCCAACTGCAAAACTTCAATTTCTTTTCTGTCCAGGTGCCAAAACTAACGAGAGGAAAAGGGTGTGACACTGGAAACAAAGGCTGACAGAAGCATCGGAATGTGCGTGCCTGGCCGCAGGCATACTTCTCAGCCTCAGTGTCGGGCAACGGGACAGCTTGACGCGAGAAAAACCTGGGGGAGTGAGAAAACAGGATGAGCACCACTGAGCTCATCTTTCCAAAGTCCCTCAGCAGATTGGGAGTGACGGGCAGGACCCAGAGTTGCAATGTTCTGTTTGTGAGCTGTGAATTCAGGCTCTGGGAGTCGTCCCCCCCGCCCCGCCCCGCCATCACCGCAATCACACTTTAGTCACCCAGTCACTGTTCACTGGGTGACTAAAGAGGCTCCAAGATCAACACTTAGCCAAAGGCAGAATGTCTTTGGAAAGGGACATTTTGGAACTGAGAAAAATCCCAAAGAGCAAATGAACTGGGAAATTAGAGTTGATAATAGGAGAACAATGGAAGGTTGAGAATGGAGAAAGGGAATTTATTCCAGTTTAAAAATCAGGAGCTGATGGGGGTCAAGGAGCAGGTTGGAAACAGGCTAAAGGATACGAGAAAGCATATCGAGAGAACTGGGATTCCTAAAGAAAGTAACCAAGGAGCTAAAGAACGAGAGAATAACGTCCGATGGGTGAGTGAGCGAGCCAAAGAAGGGTTTTAAAGTCTGTTCATAAAAGAAGGAAAGTTAAAGAGCGGGCAGGAATGTTCGAGGGTAAATCGGGTACAACTATCGCCAAAACAGATGTATTGAGTGGATCCTTCACATCAGTGAACTTCCAGTCACTGAGAATGTGGGGGGCAACCCACAGAATATACAGAAGGAATGAAGAATGTGTTAGCCAGAGACTGGAAGGATTAAACCCCTACACAGCTCCCCAATGCATCCTCGGGGAATTAAAGGAGGATATTCGTGATGTTTTGTTCAATATTTCTCGGGGCGTTATAGATACTGGATGATGGGGTGTGTAAGAGTATGAGGTGAGCCTGGCTATTGCAGGCCAGCTAGCTGACAGCGAGTAGATGGGTGGTGAGACCAGCTCTACAGCGTGGGGTGGGGTTCGGGGTACCTTACCTCAAACAGGATCGAGACACATTAGAAAGGATTCAGAGAGTGAGCAGGGAGGTGCCATGCCAGAGGGGCTGAGTTACAGGGAAAGGCTCAAGCAACTAGGCTCATTTTCACTGGAAAGAAGACGGAGAGGGGACATGATCCAGGTCTGTGGATAATGAAAGGTGTAGAAAAGGCTAAAGTAAGCAAATTAGCCTGAAAATGTGCAGGGCTAGGGACACAAATATAAAATACACCAAGTTTGCAGATCAGGGACGGCTGTATCCTACTGAGGATAGACAGAAAGGAACAAAAATCAAAGAAAGTTTTACATTTCTACAGCACCTTTCATGACCTCAGGACGTCCCAAAGCCCTGCCCACAGACCAAAAGCCCCGCCCGCAGACCAAAAGCCCCACCAATAGCCTAAATGCCCCGCCCACAGACAAAAAGCCCTAATAGCCCACAGACCAAAGGCCCCGCCCACAGACCAAAAGCCCCGCCCACAGACCAAAAGCCCCACCAATAGCCTAAATACCCCGCCCACAGACCAAAAGCCCCGCCCACAGACCATAAGGCCCACCAATAGCCTAAATGCCCCGCCCACAGACCGTAAGGCCCGCCCACAGACCGTAAGCCCCACCAATAGCCTAAAAGCCCCGCCCACAGACCAAAAGCCCCGCCCACAGACCAAAAGCCCCGCCCACAGACCAAAAGCCCCGCCCACAGACCAAAAGCCCCACCAATAGCCTAAATACCCCGCCCACAGACCAAAAGCCCCGCCCACAGACCAAAAGCCCCGCCCACAGACCATAAGGCCCACCAATAGCCTAAATGCCCCGCCCACAGACCGTAAGGCCCGCCCACAGACCGTAAGCCCCACCAATAGCCTAAAAGCCCCGCCCACAGACCAAAAGCCCTGCCCACAGACCAAAAGCCCTGCCCACAGACCATAACCCCACCCAGACCAAAAGCCCTGCCCACAGACCATAACCCCGCCCACAGACCAAAAGCCCTGCCCACAGACCATAACCCCGCCCACAGACCAAAAGTCCTGCCCACAGACCATAACCCCGCCCACAGACCAAAAGCCCCTGCCCACAGACCATAAGCCCCGCCCACAGACCATAAGCCCCGCCCGCAGACCAAAAGCCCCGCCCCCCCAGTTTGGGATCAGTGTCAGATACTCACCTCAGTTCCGCCCAGACTCACTTGAGACAACATTTCACGGATTTGTGCCATTTTGCTTATGGAAGAAACTAGGACGAAAAGAAAATCAAATATCAAAACTGTGTTCAAAATGGGGTGCCCCACAATAAAGTGTATTCAACAGCATTCAGAGCAGGGATTGGACTTTATCTGCAAGTACTGAATCACTGGTTTCCCTTCCCCCCTCCTGTGGTGCTGGGCTGGGTGAGAAAGCAGTAACACATTGCCAAACCCCCGTCACTATCTGGAAAGGAACCTGTGAGGAAAGAGTGAATCATACTCCTGCAAACAGGGAGAGGGACGCCAAGCTCTCCGTTTCAAAATGAGCTGGTCTAATAAAACCCTGCGACTGCACAGAGTGTGAGGCTGCAATCGTTTAAACTACAATAGGGTGTTCAGCAGACATTCTCCCTCCACTCTGTGCTGAAGCAGTGGTGTTCGCATGGTTTTTAGCACAGTGACTTTAAGAAAGACTTGCGTTTATAGAGCGCCTTTCACGACCACCAGACGTCTCAAAGCACTTTACAGCCAATGAAGTACTTTTTGAAGTGGAGTCACTGTTGTAATGTGGGAAACACGGCAGCTAATTTGCACACAGCAAGATCCCACAAACAGCAATGTGATAATGACCAGATAATATGTTTTTGGTTGAGGGAGAAATATTGGCTCGGACACCGGGGATAACTCCCCTGCCCTTCTTCGAAATAGTGCCATGGGAGCTTTTACATCCACCTGAGAGAGCAGACAGGGCCTCGGTTTAACATCTCATCCGAAAGACGGCACCTCCGACAGTGCAGCACTCCCTCAGCACTGCACTGGGAGTGTCAGCCTAGATTTATGTTCTCAAGTCTCTGGAGTGGGACTTGAAGCCACAACCTTCATGAACTCAGAGGCGACTGTGCTACCCACTGAACCACAGCTGACACTGTGGCTCAGTTTAGAATCAGCAGTTTAAGTAAAACAATAAAAGTCACTTTGTTCCCAAGTGTGTGAGTCAAGCTGCTTGGCAGTGCGACGCTGAGACAGGAACAAGGTGCGGGACAGATGCAAACTTGTACAGGCGCAAGTCTTCTGCAAACACTCCCTATTACACAGAGAGAATGGAATGTGTATGTGGGCGCAATTTCTCTGAAACCATGGCAACGTCTCAGCTGAAGACTCCAGCCGTCGCCGACACAGACTGCTGGCAGGACACATGCCAACGAGCCAGCACACAGGCGGGCTAAGAGAAAGCTGCACCTGGGCCCCGAGCATAATCCTCCAGTAAAATCAATCAAATCTCACATCTGCGCGGGGTCATTTAAAGACAGCACGGAGAATCAAAAAATGGAGTGGGGCCGAGTCACTTTAACTGCAATTGAAAACTCGAGCAAATCCAGCCACTGTGCTGGTAATTGGCTTTGAAGAGTGTGGGCCACTGTGTGAGAGACTTACACAACAACAACTTGCATTTATATAGCGCCTTTAACATAGTAAAACGTCCCAAGGCGCTTCACAGAAGCGATTATCAGACAAAATTTAACACCGAGCCACATAAGGAGATATTCGGGCAGGTGACAGGTAGGTTTTAAGGAGCGTTGTAAAGGAGGAGAGAGAGGTAGAGAGGTTTAGGGAGGGAATTCCAGAGCTTAGGGGCCTTGGCAGCTGAAGGCACGGCCGCCAATGGTGGAGCGATTAAAATCAGGGATGCTCAAGAGGGCAGAATTGGAGGAGCGCAGAATTCTCAGGGGGTTGTGGGGCTGGAGGAGATTACAGAGATAGGGAGGGGCCAGGCCATGGAGGGATTTGAAAACAAAGGAATCCCCGTCTTTCACTCAGAACACTTCAACAATCTAATTCACACTTTCTATTCCCCTTAAAACACTGGAGACCTTGCTGGCCCCGGATTCTGCACTCCAATCTGTAATATCAGTATGAAACTTTGGTGCTATTTCAAACCCCTGACATTTCACTGATTAAATCTACGAGCTGCTAACAGCAACTTGTGGTAAAGTAATTCTTCTTTTCTTTGTAGTTTCTAACTGAAGATTTATCAAACACAAATCTAGTCCGAATTTGAAACATTTTAAATTATGAAGGGATGGGTCAGAGTCGATAGAAACGGGCTGTTTCCAGTGATTGAGTCGAGAAAGAGGGGACACAGATACAGATTAAATGAAACAGATTCAGGACAGAGAGCAGGAGACAGAAATGCACACAGAGGGTTGTGAGGCCATGGAATGCACTATTGGACCAGGTGAGACCAGGTAAGACAGGTGGCTGCAGGAAAGGGGAATAAAGGGATAAAGAAAGACTTGCATTTATATAGCCCCCTTTCACCACCTCAGGACGTCTCAAGTACTTTACCGCCAAAGATATGGGAACAGTGCGGGTACATGGGATTAGGATACTGCTGGTGTAGAGGATAGACTGGATGGGCTGAATGGCCTGTTTCAGTGTGTCATTTCTGTAATTCTATGTGATACAATTCATAGAATCCAGTGGCCCTGAAGTCTGGTGGAAGAGAAAAGCAGGTCAACACCAAGGGTGCGGATCACCCCCGCAAGACTTTTCCAATGTGAAAGGTGGGGTGGGGAAGGGGGAGATCCCTAGCACCAACCCGCTCACCACCCCTCCCCCCACCCCAAATCCCCTACAGCCCGGGAGACAATGGGAGCAATAGTTACAATCTGAAGTTGTTAAAGTCAATGTTAAGGCCCGAGATCTGAAAAGTGCCCGGGGGAATCGACGAGAGGAGTCGGCGAGGGGAGTCGACGAGGTCTGTTCCGCAAGCTCATGGTGAGCTTCCCTGGCACAGTGTAGGAGGCTGAGGCCAGGGAGGTCAGAGTGGGAGAGGGACAGTGGCAGCAACAGGGAGCTCAGGGTCACCCCTGTTCGTCAAGGTGTTTGTCCCCAGTACAATCTGTATTGTATTTTTTAGCATGTGCTGTTTTGTTGGGGTGGGAGTAAAGTCCTGTTTAAATGGATTTCTTTAGTGCAGAATATCCTTCGCTGTTAAACCTGCTCCTCTTTAATCAAACATTCGATTTGGCGATTTTAATTATTGGGTCCCATTAATAATCCAAATCTAAAATCAACCCACAAAACGCTCTGTAACATCGTCCGTCTCCACCTCTCCCTCAGCCCATCCGCTGCTGAAACCCTCACCCATGCCTTTGTTACTTCCAGACTCATCTATTCCGATGCTCTCCTGACCTATCATTGTCCACCTTCAGCTCATCCAAAACTCTGCTGCCTGAATCCTAACCTGCACCAAGTCCCATTCACTAGTCACCTCCGACCTCCTGACCTGCCGTGGCTCAGTGGGTAGCACTCCTGTCTCTGAGTCAGAAGGATCGTGGGTTCAAGTCCCACTCCAGAGACTTGAGCACAAAATCTAGTCTGACTCCCCAGGGGAGAGCTGCACTGTCGGAGGTGCCGTCTTTTGGATGTACAAGATCCCACAGCACTATTTCAATAGAAGAGCAGGAGAGCTATCCCTGGTGTGCTAGTCCATATTTATCACATTGCTGTTTATGGGAGCTTGCTGTGCGGAAATTGGCTGCCACCTTTCCTACATTACAACAGTGACCACACTTAAAATAGTACTTCATTGGCTGTAAAGCGCTTTGGGACATCCAGAGGTCGTGACAGACTCTATATAAATGCAAGTCTTTTTTCCCGGCCCCCCCCCCCCCCCAACACCTTAAATTTAAAATTCTCACTCTCTGTAACCTCCTCCAGCCCTACAATCCACCCCGCCCCAGAACTCTGCAATGCTCTGATCTCCTCATGCCCCCTTGTGCCCACTCCCTTCACCCAGTATCAGCTGCTTAGACCCATGCTCTGAAATTCCGTCCCTCCCCTCCTTTAAGACCTTCCTTAAAACCCACCTCTTTGACTAAGTTCTTGGTTACCCCCCCTACTACCTCCCTCTGGCTCAGCCCCCCTTTATTAAATTGCACCTCTGCGAAGCCGCCTTGGGCGCATCTTTCGACGCCGAAGGCGCTATATAAATACAAGTTGTGTTGTATCCGACTGCTGTAAGATACACGGAATGAAGTTCTCCCTGAGGCACGGTGCACAGGAAAGTTGGTAACAGTCCGACAACTATTCTCGCTCCACTCATCTCCCTTACGACAGTTGAGAAGAAGAATCGCCAGCTCCCAGATATATAAGTGGAGCCACAGCCCTTACTGCAGACAGCAGGCTCTCGGTTCTGTGAACTCTGGGGGTATCTTACAGTCACTGACACACAAGCGCGGGTACTTCAACTCTGGCTGGTTGCTGTATATCTCCACGTTGCGAGGCACTGGCACTAAGCCAGGGCTGCTCTAGAGGGTGTGGCATTCGTTGGCTTCTTTCAGTCACACGCTATTATATCTTAGATTTCACAAGAATAAACCACAACCTGTTACTTTTCAGATTGGCATTTACGTTTTTATATCTGATCAATCAGACAATGCAACTTAAAAGTTTGAGATAATTACACACTCACTGGGGTTTACACACTTTGAAAATTCACTCCATCAGACCTTAAATCAATAAATGCTGATTTAATAACGTTGCTTAATCCACGACCTGCATTCTATTTGTAACAAGGGCCAGAATTGCAGACTTACCTGACCGCTCAGCTGCTGAACAGAGACTGACTGGGCTCCGAAGTTCACTCCAGCTCCAGGGTGTGGTTTTTAAATACCAGCTGACTGTGGCCACATCAACAGTCACTGATTTCCCCACCCCTCGCCGAGCACAGCAACAAATCCACTCCATCATTTCCCATCGCAAGTATGATTCTTAAATCAGCGGAATGACTGAACCTGAAACTGAAGGTCGCCTCAATCCTCCCTTCCTAAAGGTGGGAAAAAATACCCCCCAAAATACAAACTATTCTGCTATTGTGGATTTGAAGCTGGTATTTCAGAATTTGAAAGCGCTCTCTAATTAAGACTGGTTAAGAGGCACATTCCTCTTGCATTTTATACATTTGTTGCTGATTCCCCCCCCCCTATTTCCAAATGTGTGCCATTTTCTCCCAGAGACTGACTGTAGGACCTAGGCTCGCAGTGTTCCTCAGTGAGTCCCCACGCCTAACAGCCCTGCCTGCAAACCACAGAATTCTGCTCATTGCTGTAACCTCAGGCAGAGGGAGTAAGCTGCTGAGCGTTCCCACTGCCCCTCCACACAGCAGTCTGTGTGCAAACACAATCTCCGTCTTCAGATCCCAAAACCTTCAGAAGATCATTTGACCTACTTTCCTGTAACAACCAGGATAACAAGACTGATTGACTTCGTTTCTTTAGTCCGCACGTAACTGTGAAAGTCAGTCTGGATAAGTTTGAAGCTAAAGACTTGTCTTAGCTGAAACTGGGAGCTTTACTGTGGGGCCCTGTTACAGGGAATAAGTTAGCATTGAAAGAAATACTGTACAGATAGTTAAATACTGTACGGGGACAGCAATGTATCTCAGAATCCCCAGTAACGTGAAATGCACAACACCCCTATCCAATACTCCTTCAGATCCCCTTTCGTGATTAAGGTTTTTTAATTTCATTTTTTGCCAGTCCACACATTGTGAAAAGTTGTTACACCCGAGCGGGACAGATATCTCGTTCTCTGCATCATAAACTGCAAATCACAGGGCCACTGGGAAATCTTGGCCAGAGGGGGAACAGAGCCAGTGACTGGAGGAGAGGAGGACACTGCCAGTGAACCGGGGGAGGGGAGACACTGCCAGTGAACCGGAGAGGGGCAAACACTGCCAGTGAACTGGGGAGGAGCAAACACTGCCAGTGAACTGGGGGCGGGGTAAACACTGCCAGTGAACCGGGGAGGGGCAAACACTGCCAGTGAACTGGGGGAGGGGTAAACACTGCCAGTGAACTGGGGGAGGGGTAAACACTGCCAGTGAACCGGGGAGGGGCAAACACTGCCAGTGAACTGGGGGAGGGGTAAACACTGCCAGTGAACTGGGGGAGGGGTAAACACTGCCAGTGAACCGGGGAGGGGCAAACACTGCCAGTGAACCGGGGAGGGGCAAACACTGCCAGTGAACCGGGGAGGGGCAAACACTGCCAGTGAACTGGGGAGGGGCAAACACTGCCAGTGAACCGGGGAGGGGCAAACACTGCCAGTGAACTGGGAGGGGCAAACACTGCCAGTGAACCGGGGAGGGGCAAACACTGCCAGTGAACCGGGGAGGGGCAAACACTGCCAGTGAACTGGGGGAGGGGCAAACACTGCCAGTGAACCGGGGAGGGGAAACACTGCCAGTGAACTGGGGGAGGGGGAAACACTGCCAGTGAACTGGGGGAGGGGGACACTGCCAGTGAACTGGGGGAGGGGGACACTGCCAGTGAACTGGGGGAGGGGAAACACTGCCAGTGAACTGGGGGAGGGGACACAGCCAGTGAACTGCGGGAGGGGAGACACTGCCAGTGAACCGGGGAGGGGCAAACACTGCCAGTGAACCGGGGGAGGGGGAAACACTGCCAGTGAACTGGGGGAGGGGAGACACTGCCAGTGAACCGGGGGAGGGGGAAACACTGCCAGTGAACTGGGGGAGGGGGAAACACTGCCAGTGAACTGGGGAGGGGAAACACTGCCAGTGAACTGGGGAGGGGACACTGCCAGTGAACTGGGGGAGGGGAGACACTGTCAGTGAACTGGGGGAGGGGAGACACTGCCAGTGAACTGGGGGAGGGGACACTGCCAGTGAACTGGGGGAGGGGAGACACTGCCAGTGAACTGGGGGAGGGGACACTGCCAGTGAACTGGGGGAGGGGACACTGCCAGTGAACTGGGGGAGGGGGACACTGCCAGTGAACTGGGGGAGGGGACACTGCCAGTGAACTGGGGGAGGGGAAACATTGCCAGTGAACTGGGGGAGGGGACACGGCCAGTGAACTGGGGGAGGGGAGACACTGCCAGTGAACTGGGGGAGGGGAGACACTGCCAGTGAACTGGGGGAGGGGGACACTGCCAGTGAACTGGGGGAGGGGGACACTGCCAGTGAACTGGGGGAGGGGAGACACTGCCAATGAACTGGGGGAGGGGACACTGCCAGTGAACTGGGGGAGGGGACACTGCCAGTGAACTGGGGGAGGGGACACTGCCAGTGAACTGGGGGAGGGGAGACACTGCCAGTGAACTGGGGGAGGGGACACTGTCAGTGAACTGGGGGTGGGAAACACTGCCAGTGAACTGGGGGAGGGGACACTGCCAGTGAACTGGGGGAGGGAAACACTGCCAGTGAACTGGGGGAGGGAAACACTGCCAGTGAACTGGGGGAGGGGGACACTGCCAGTGAACTGGGGGAGGGGGACACTGCCAGTGAACTGGGGGAGGGGACACTGCCAGTGAACTGGGGAAAGGGGGGACACTGCCAGTGAACTGGGGAAAGGGGGACACTGCCAGTGAACTGGGGAAAGGGGGACACTGCCAGTGAACTGGGGGAGGGGGACACTGCCAGTGAACGGGTGAGGGGACACTGCCAGTGAACTGGGGGAGGGGGACACTGCCAGTGAACTGGGGGAGGGGGACACTGCCAGTGAACTGGGGGAGGGGGACACTGCCAGTGAACTGGGGGAGGGGGACACTGCCAGTGAACGGGTGAGGGGACACTGCCAGTGAACTGGGGGAGGGGGACACTGCCAGTGAACTGGGGGAGGGGGACACTGCCAGTGAACTGGGGGAGGGGGACACTGCCAGTGAACTGGGGGAGGGGACACTGCCAGTGAACTGGGGGAGGGGACACTGTCAGTGAACTGGGGGAGGGGACACTGTCAGTGAACTGGGAGAGGGAAACACTGCCAGTGAACTGGGGGAGGGGAAACACTGTCAGTGAATGGGGGAGGGGACACTGTCAGTGAATGGGGGAGGGGACACTGCCAGTGAACTGGGGAAAGGGGGACACTGCCAGTGAACTGGGGGAGGGGAAACACTGCCAGTGAACTGGGGGAGGGGACACTGCCAGTGAACTGGGGGAGGGGACACTGCCAGTGAACTGGGGGAGGGGGACACTGCCAGTGAACTGGGGGAGCGGGGACACTGTCAGTGAACTGGGGGAGGGGGACATTGTCAGTGAACTGGGGGAGGGGGACACTGTCAGTGAACTGGGGGAGGGAACACTGCCAGTGAATGGGGGAGGGGAGACACTGCCAGTGAACTGGGGGAGGGGACACTGTCAGTGAACTGGGGGAGGGAGACACTGCCAGTGAACTGGGGAAGGGGAGACACTGCCAGTGAACTGGGGGAGGGGACACTGTCAGTGAACTGGGGGAGGGGACACTGTCAGTGAACTGGGAGAGGGAAACACTGCCAGTGAACTGGGGGAGGGGAAACACTGTCAGTGAATGGGGGAGGGGACACTGTCAGTGAATGGGGGAGGGGACACTGCCAGTGAACTGGGGAAAGGGGGACACTGCCAGTGAACTGGGGGTGGGAAACACTGCCAGTGAACTGGGGGAGGGGACACTGCCAGTGAACTAGGGGAGGGGACACTGCCAGTGAACTGGGGAAAGGGGGACACTGCCAGTGAACTGGGCGAGGGGAGACACTGCCAGTGAACTGGGGAAAGGGGGACACTGCCAGTGAACTGGGGAAAGGGGGACACTGCCAGTGAACTGGGGAAAGGGGGACACTGCCAGTGAACTGGGGGAGGGGGACACTGCCAGTGAACGGGTGAGGGGACACTGCCAGTGAACTGGGGAAAGGGGGACACTGCCAGTGAACTGGGGAAAGGGGGACACTGCCAGTGAACTGGGGAAAGGGGGACACTGCCAGTGAACTGGGGGAGGGGACACTGTCAGTGAACTGGGGGAGGGGAAACACTGTCAGTGAATGGGGGAGGGGACACTGTCAGTGAATGGGGGAGGGGACACTGCCAGTGAACTGGGGAAAGGGGGACACTGCCAGTGAACTGGGGAAAGGGGGACACTGCCAGTGAACTGGGGGAGGGGACACTGCCAGTGAAATGGGGAAAGGGGGACACTGCCAGTGAACTGGGGGAGGGGACACTGCCAGTGAACTGGGGGAGGGGACACTGCCAGTGAACTGGGGAAAGGGGGACACTGCCAGTGAACTGGGCGAGGGGAGACACTGCCAGTGAACTGGGGAAAGGGGGACACTGCCAGTGAACTGGGGAAAGGGGGACACTGCCAGTGAACTGGGGAAAGGGGGACACTGCCAGTGAACTGGGGGAGGGGGACACTGCCAGTGAACGGGTGAGGGGACACTGCCAGTGAACTGGGGAAAGGGGGACACTGCCAGTGAACTGGGGAAAGGGGGACACTGCCAGTGAACTGGGGAAAGGGGGACACTGCCAGTGAACTGGGGGAGGGGGGACACTGCCAGTGAACTGGGGGAGGGGGACACTGCCAGTGAACTGGGGGAGGGGGACACTGCCAGTGAACTGGGGGAGGGGGGACACTGCCAGTGAACTGGGGGAGGGGGACACTGCCAGTGAACGGGTGAGGGGACACTGCCAGTGAACTGGGGGAGGGGGACACTGCCAGTGAACTGGGGGAGGGGGACACTGCCAGTGAACTGGGGGAGGGGGACACTGCCAGTGAACTGGGGGAGGGGACACTGCCAGTGAACTGGGGAAAGGGGGACACTGCCAGTGAACTGGGGAAAGGGGGACACTGCCAGTGAACTGGGGAAAGGGGGACACTGCCAGTGAACTGGGGAGGGGAGACACTGCCAGTGAACTGGGGGAGGGGACACTGTCAGTGAACTGGGGGAGGGAGACACTGCCAGTGAACTGGGGGAGGGGAGACACTGCCAGTGAACTGGGGGAGGGGACACTGTCAGTGAACTGGGGGAGGGGACACTGTCAGTGAACTGGGAGAGGGAAACACTGCCAGTGAACTGGGGGAGGGGAAACACTGTCAGTGAATGGGGGAGGGGACACTGTCAGTGAATGGGGGAGGGGACACTGCCAGTGAACTGGGGAAAGGGGGACACTGCCAGTGAACTGGGGGAGGGGAAACACTGCCAGTGAACTGGGGGAGGGGACACTGCCAGTGAACTGGGGGAGGGGACACTGCCAGTGAACTGGGGAAAGGGGGACACTGCCAGTGAACTGGGCGAGGGGAGACACTGCCAGTGAACTGGGGAAAGGGGGACACTGCCAGTGAACTGGGGAAAGGGGGACACTGCCAGTGAATTGGGGAAAGGGGGACACTGCCAGTGAACTGGGGGAGGGGGACACTGCCAGTGAACGGGTGAGGGGACACTGCCAGTGAACTGGGGAAAGGGGGACACTGCCAGTGAACTGGGGAAAGGGGGACACTGCCAGTGAACTGGGGAAAGGGGGACACTGCCAGTGAACTGGGGGAGGGGGGACACTGCCAGTGAACTGGGGGAGGGGGGACACTGCCAGTGAACTGGGGGAGGGGGACACTGCCAGTGAACTGGGGGAGGGGGACACTGCCAGTGAACTGGGGGAGGGGGGACACTGCCAGTGAACTGGGGGAGGGGGACACTGCCAGTGAACGGGTGAGGGGACACTGCCAGTGAACTGGGGGAGGGGGACACTGCCAGTGAACTGGGGGAGGGGGACACTGCCAGTGAACTGGGGGAGGGGACACTGCCAGTGAACTGGGGAAAGGGGGACACTGCCAGTGAACTGGGGAAAGGGGGACACTGCCAGTGAACTGGGGAACATAAGAACATAAGAACATAAGAAATAGGAGCAGGAGTAGGCCAATCGGCCCATCGAGCCTGCTCCGCCATTCAATAAGATCATGGCTGATCTGATCCTAACCGCCAATCTACTATCTATCACAGAAACATCTCCTGCATCTAACAGAATTGCACACACGAAATAGGAGCAGAATCAGGCTACACAGTCCCTGGGCCCGCTCCACTACCCACAGGGCCATGACCGATCCGAACCTAGACTCATGTCCAAATTCCTGCCCGCTCCCCGTAACCCTTAATGCCCTTTACTTCTAGGAAACTGTCTATTTCTGTTTTAAATTTAATTAATGTTGTAGCTTCTACAGCTTTTTGTGGCAGCATATTCCATGGACCTACCACCCTCTGAGTGAAGTAGTTCCTCCTCATCTCAGTTTTGAAAGAGCAGCCCCTTATTCTAAGACTATGTCCCCTAGTTCTCGTCTCACCCGTCATCGGGAACATCCTCCCCGCATCCACCCGATCCAACCCCTTCACAATCTTATATGTTTCAATAAGATCGCCTCTCATTCTTCTGAACTCCAATGAGTAGAGTCCCAATCTACCCAACCTCTCCTCATATGACCACCCCCTCATCTCCGGGATTAACCGAGTGAACCTTTTTTGCACTGCCTCGAGAGCAAGGATGTCTTTCCTTAAGTAAGGACACCAAAACTGTATGCAGTATTCCAGGTGCGGTCTCACCAATACCTTGTACAACTGAAGCAATACCTCCCTATTTTTATATTCTATCCCCCTAGCAATGAAAGCCAACATTCCATTTGCCTTCTTAATCACTTGCTGCACCTGCATACTAACCTTTTGAGTTTCGTGCACCAGGACCCCCAGATCCCTTTGCACTTCAGTACTCTCCAGTTTCTTGCCATTAAGATAATAAATTGCTCTAGGATTTTTCCTGCCAAAGTGCATCACCTCACACTTTCCAGTGCTGTATTCCATCTGCCAAATCTCTGCCCACTTACTTAGCCTGTCTATGTCCCCTTGCAGGTTTTTTATGTCCTCCTCACTCACTACTTTCCCTCCCATCTTTGTATCATCTGCAAATTTTGATATGTTACACTTGGTCCCTTCCTCCAAATCGTTAATATAGATTGTGAAGAGTTGGGGACCCAGCACTGACCCCTGTGGAACACCACTAGTCACTGATTGCCAGTCCGAGAATGAACCATTTATCCCAACTCTTTGCTTTCTGTTAGATA
The DNA here is from genome assembly GCA_030390025.1 of Squalus acanthias. Lineage (NCBI taxonomy): Eukaryota > Metazoa > Chordata > Chondrichthyes > Squaliformes > Squalidae > Squalus > Squalus acanthias. The sequence goes on from CM059443.1 coordinate 48,615,457, forward strand.
GCCAATCCTCTATCCATGCCAGAATATTACCCCCAATCCCGTGATTTTTTACCTTAAGCAATAATCTTTTGTGTGGCACCTTGTCAAATGCCTTTTGGAAGTCTAAATACACTACGTCCACTGGTTCCCCTTTATCCACTCTATATGTTACTTCCTCAAAGAACTCCAGCAAATTTGTCAAACATGACTTCCCCTTCGTAAAACCATGCTGACTTTGTCCTATTAAATTATGATTATCCAAATGTCTTGTTACTGTTTCCTTAATAATGGACTCCAAAATTTTACCTACCACAGATGTTAGGCTAACCGGTCTATAGTTACCAGCCTTCTGTCTACTGCCCTTTTTAAATAAGGGTGTTACATTAGCAGTTTTCCAGTCTGCCGGGACCTTAGCGGAATCCAGGGAGTTTTGAAAAATTATTACCAATGCATCTACAATCCCTACCGCCACTTCCTTCAAGACTCTAGGATGTAAGCCATCAGGTCCAGGTGATTTATCCGCCTTGAGTCCCATTATTTTACCGAGTACCACTTCCTTAGTGATTTTGATCGTGTTTAGCTCCTCTCCCCCTATAGCCCCCTGTTTGTCCAGTGTTGGGATATTCTTAGTGTCCTCTACTGTAAAGACTGATACAAAATATTCATTCAGTGTTTTTGCCATCTCCATATTTCCCACCATTAATTTCCCGGTCTCATCCTCTAAGGGACCAACATTTACTTTAGCCACCCTTTTTCTTTTTATATAACTATAAAAACTCTTACTATCTGTTTTTATATTTTTTGCTAATTTACTTTCATAATCTATCTTCCCTTTCTTAATCAATCTTTTTGTTATTTTTTGCTGCCTTTTAAAGTTTTCCCAATCCTCTGTCCTCCCACTAGATTTCGCTACCTTATATGCCCTTGTTTTTAGTCGAATACTATCCTTAATTTCTTTACTTAGCCACGGATGACTGTCCTTTCTTTTACACCCTTTTCTTTTCAGTGGAATATATTTTTTTTGGAAGTTGTAAAATAACTCCTTGAATGTACACCACTGATCATGTGTCGTCTTACCCTTTAATCTATTTTCCCAATCCACTCTACTCAATTCCGCTCGCATACCTTCATAGTCTCCTTTATTCAAGCTTAGCACGCTTGTTTGAGATCCAACCTTCTCACCCTCTAATTGAATATGGAATTCAACCATGTTATGGTCACTCATTCCAAGGGGATCCTTTACTAGGACATTTTTAATTAATCCTGTCTCGTTACACAGGACCAGATCTAAGGTTGCTTGCCCCCTGGTCGGTTCAGTTACATACTGCTCAAGAAACCCATCCCTAATACACTCAATGAACTCATCCTCAAGGCAGCCCTGCCCCATTTGATTTGTCCAATTAATATGATAGTTAAAATCCCCCATAATTATAGATGTTCCCTTATTACATGCCTCAACTATTTCCTGATTGATACTCCGTCCAATAGAGTTGCAACTGTTCGGAGGCCTATAGACTACGCCCACTAATGTTTTTTTCCCCTTATTATTCCATATCTCCACCCAAACTGTTTCATTATCATGATTTTTTGACCCAATAACATTACTCTGTATTACAGTGATTCCTTCCTTTATTAACATAGCCACCCCACCTCCCCTTCCTTCCTGCCTGTCCTTCCTGATCGTTAAATAACCTGGTATGTTTAATTCCCAGGCATTGTCACCCTGCAGCCATGTTTCTGTAATGGCCACAATATCATAACCATATGTAGTTATTTGTGCCATTAACTCGTCTATTTTGTTACGAATGCTACGTGCATTCAGATAGAGAACTTTCAAATATGCTTTGTGGCACTTAGTTCCTGCTTTTTCACTTTTTACCAGTTTACCTTTTACTCCACACACTCTGTCCCTTCCTGCCACGCTCTGATTTGTGATTCCCCTACTGCTACCTATGTCTATGACCCTCTCTGTTGTCATTTTTATTTTTTGCTCTCTTGAAACCTCCCCCCCACTAATTAGTTTAAAGCCCTCTCCACAGCCCTAGTTATTCGATTCGCCAGGACACTAGTCCCAGCACTGGCCAAGTGAAGTCCGTCCCAACGGAACAGCTCTCTCCTGCCCCAGTACTGGTGCCAGTGTCCCAAGAAGCAAAACCCATTTTTCCCACACCAGTCTTTGAGCCACGCATTCAACTCCCTGATTTTATTTACCCTAGCCAAATTTGCTCGTGGCTCAGGTAGTAATCCAGAGATTATTACCCTCGAGGTTCTGCTTTTTAATTTGGCCCCTAGCTGCTCAAACTCCCTCAGCAGAACCTCTTTCCTTGTCCTATCTATGTCATTGGTACCAACATGGACCACTACAACTGGATCCTCCCCCTCCCACTCCAAGTTTCTCTCCAGCCCAGAGGAGATGTCCTTAACCCTGGCACCGGGCAGGCAACACAGCCTTCGGGACTCTCGCTCTTGGCTGCAAAGAACCCTATCTATCCCCTTAATGATACTATCCCCTACCACTACAACATTTCTTTTTACTCCCCCCACTTGAATGGCCCCCCTTACCACGGTGCTGTGGCCAGGTTGCTCATCCTCCCTGCAGTCCCCGCTCCTATCCACACAGGGAGTAAGAGCCTCGAACCTGTTGGACAAGAGCAAGGGCTGCGGCTCCTCCAACACTACCTCCTGGATCCCTGTACCTGCCTCACTCGTAGTCACACCTTCCTGTCCCTGACCACGGGCTACTTCTGAATTAGTTACTCTAATTGGTGTGACTACCTCCTGAAACACGGAGTCCAGGTAACTCTCCCCCTCCCTGATGTGTCGCAGTGTTTGAAGCTCGGACTCCAGCTCATCAACACGGAGCCGGAGTTCCTCGAGCAGCCAACACTTACTGCAAATGTGTTCACCGTGAACATCAATGGTGTCCACCAGCTCCCACATATTGCAGCAGTAACACATCACCTGCTCTCCCATTCTATGTAATTAATTAAAAATGTATTATTTACTGTTCAGTTAATTTATGCCAGCAGTCTCTGCTACACCACAGATACCCGAGAAACAATAAAATTGAAGTTTTGTATAAAAAAAAAAAAAAAAAAAAAAAAAAGAGAAATACTCACCAACCAATCACTTACCTGCTTTCTGGTGATGTCACACTTCGATTATTTTTTACCTCTCTCCTGCTCTCGGCTTGGTGAAAGCCTATCTGGTCGCTGCCGCCTTTTACCGCCGCCGCCTCGCCGCTGTTGCTCCACCCAGGTCCGCCTCACTCTCCGTCCTGTGACAGTTTGTTCTGAGTCTCCTCTCTCTGTCCTGTGGCAGTTTGTTCTGAGTCTCCTCACTCTCTGTCCTGTGGCAGTTTGTAATGATTCTCCTCACTCTCTGTCCTGTGACAGTTTGTTCTGAGTCTCCTCACTCTCTGTCCTGTGACAGTTTGTTCTGAGTCTCCTCACTCTGTCCTGTGGCAGTTTGTTCTGAGTCTCCTCACTCTCTGTCCTGTGGCAGTTTGTTCTGAGTCTCCTCACTCTCTGTCCTGTGACAGTTTGTTCTGAGTCTCCTCACTCTCTGTCCTGTGACAGTTTGTTCTGAGTCTCCTCACTCTGTCCTGTGGCAGTTTGTTCTGAGTCTCCTCACTCTGTCCTGTGGCAGTTTGTTCTGAGTCTCCTCACTCTCTGTCCTGTGGCAGTTTGTTCTGAGTCTCCTCACTCTCTGTCCTGTGACAGTTTGTTCTGAGTCTCCTCACTCTCTGTCCTGTGACAGTTTGTTCTGAGTCTCCTCACTCTGTCCTGTGGCAGTTTGTTCTGAGTCTCCTCACTCTGTCCTGTGGCAGTTTGTTCTGAGTCTCCTCACTCTCTGTCCTGTGGCAGTTTGTTCTGAGTCTCCTCACTCTCTGTCCTGTGGCAGTTTGTTCTGAGTCTCCTCACTCTCTGTCCTGTGACAGTTTGTTCTGAGTCTCCTCACTCTGTCCTGTGGCAGTTTGTTCTGAGTCTCCTCACTCTGTCCTGTGGCAGTTTGTTCTGAGTCTCCTCACTCTCTGTCCTGGGGACACTGCCAGTGAACTGGGGGAGGGGGACACTGCCAGTGAACGGGTGAGGGGACACTGCCAGTGAACTGGGGGAGGGGGACACTGCCAGTGAACTGGGGGAGGGGGACACTGCCAGTGAACTGGGGGAGGGGGACACTGCCAGTGAACTGGGGGAGGGGGACACTGCCAGTGAACTGGGGGAGGGGGACACTGCCAGTGAACTGGGGGAGGGGGACACTGCCAGTGAACTGGGGGAGGGGGACACTGCCAGTGAACGGGTGAGGGGACACTGCCAGTGAACTGGGGGAGGGGGACACTGCCAGTGAACTGGGGGAGGGGGACACTGCCAGTGAACTGGGGGAGGGGGACACTGCCAGTGAACTGGGGGAGGGGACACTGCCAGTGAACTGGGGAAAGGGGGACACTGCCAGTGAACTGGGGAAAGGGGGACACTGCCAGTGAACTGGGGAAAGGGGGACACTGCCAGTGAACTGGGGGAGGGGGACACTGCCAGTGAACGGGTGAGGGGACACTGCCAGTGAACTGGGGGAGGGGGACACTGCCAGTGAACTGGGGGAGGGGGACACTGCCAGTGAACTGGGGGAGGGGGACACTGCCAGTGAACTGGGGGAGGGGGACACTGCCAGTGAACTGGGGGAGGGGGACACTGCCAGTGAACGGGTGAGGGGGAACACTGTCAGTGAACTGGGGGAGGGGGACACTGCCATTTGCCTTCCTAATTGCTAGCTGTACCTGCATGCCGACGTTCTGTGTTTCTTGTACGAGGACACCTAAATCTCTGTGAACTCCCCAACATTTAATAGCTTCTCACCATTTAAAAAATATTCTGTTTGTTTTCTATTCTTCCTACCAAAGTGAATAACCTCAGATTATACTCCATCTGCCACCTTATTTAACCTGTGTATATCCCTTTGCAGCCTCTTTGTGTCCTGTTCACAGCTCACTGTCCCACCTAGCTTTGCATCGTCAGCAAACTTGGATACATTACACTCGGTCCCTTCATCTAGGTCATTAATATAGATTGTGAATAGCTGAGGCCCAAGCACTGATCCTTGCGGTACCCACTAGTTACAGCCTGCCAACCCGAAAATGACTCATTTATCCCTACTCTCTCTTTTATGTCCGTTAACCAATCCTCTATCCATGCTAATATATTACCCCCAATCCCATGAGCCCTTATCTTGTGTAGCAGCTTATCGAATGCCTTTTTGAAATTCAAATATACTACATCCACTGGTTGCCCCTTATCTACCCTGCAAGTTACATCCTCAAAAAACTCTAATAAATTTGTTAAAACACGAGTTTCCCTTTCATAAAACCATGTTGACTCTGCCTAATCATATTATGATTTTCTAAGTGCCCTGTTACCACGTCCTTAATAATGGATTCCAGCATCTCTCCCTCCTTTCTTGAATAGCAATGTGCAAACAATTTTATTACCAGAAATACCAACCCATCTCCACAATCTGCAGAATGAATGAACCAATTGCTGGAAGGGCTCCCAGATTCTCGGATGTGTCCCTGGAGGTCCTTTTGGCAGACGTCAGGGTCAGTTCAGTACGATTGTTGGGTTCTGAGGGCAGGAGGCCCTGATAGAGAGTGGTGTGGGCTGTCTGGAGAGAGATGGCAGAGGCAGTGACCATCCTAACATTGTCTTCTCTCCCGCCAAAGGCAAAGGTGGCCTCCAATCAGGGGCAATGGAATCCAAGTTGGGGAGGAGCAGCGTGGAGAACGCAGAGTGCATGGGAAGAGGTGTTGCCTGTCCTGGGTAGTGGGACCTGTGGATGAGGGCAAGCTGGAGGTGAGGGGGGAAATGCTCATCATACCTGGTCTTGGTCACAGCTTTACTCGGCTTCTCGAAGCACGACAACACTCTCACACTCAGCAACTATCTCTTTACGGGGAACATGACTGTGTTCCCAGGGACACAAGCTCTTCTGTGCTTCACGTGGCAGGAGGTGCCTTACAGGAGGAGACTGATCACGAGGATGACCACCCTGGCCCCCAGGATGACCACTCTGGCCCTTGCACTGGGAAGCTGCTGCCAGAATCACAGCCTCATCTCACCAACAGGGTCGCGGCGTCTTCCTGGCACAGGCGTCCGCACAGAGGCACCCGCTCACGAGGAACTAGTCAGTCAGACGGGCTGCCGCTGGGTGCAGCACTCAGCTCGAGCGGAAATGAGGACCTGCGCATGGGAGAGTCATCCTCCATGGAGAGGGTGAAGTGGCTGACCCCCGATCACCGACACCACCATCCAATCACTGACCCCCAATCACCGAACCCGGCATCCAATCACTGACCCCCGATCACCGACCCCACCATCCAATCACTGACCCCCGATCACCGACCCCACCATCCAATCACTGACCCCCGATCACCGACACCACCATCCAATCACTGACCCCCGATCACCGACACAACCATCCAATCACTGACCCCCGATCACCGACACCACCATCCAATCACTGACCCCCGATCACCGACACCACCATCCAATCACTGACCCCCGATCACCGACACCACCATCCAATCACTGACCCCCGATCACTGACCCCGGCATCCAATCACTGACCCCCGACCACCGACCCCACCATCCAATCACTGACCCCCAATCACTGACCTCAACATCCAATCACTGACCCCCAGTTACCGACCCCGACATCCAATCACTGACCCCCAATCACCAATCCCGCCATCCAATCACTGACCCCGATCACCGACCCCACCATCCAATCACTGACCCCCAATCACCGACCTCGACATCCAATCACTGACCCCCGATCACTGACCCCGCCATCCAATCACTGACCCTGATCATCCCGCCCCGACATCCAATCACTGACCCCCGATCACCGACCCCGCCATCCAATCACTGCCCCGATCACCTGCCCCGACATCCAATCACTGACCCCCAATCACTGACCCCAACATCCAATCACTGACCCCGATCACCAGCCCCGACATCCAATCACTGACCCCGATCACCGACCTCGACATCCAATCACTGACCCCCGATCACCGACCCCGCCATCCAATCACTGACCCCGATCACCTGCCCCGACATCCAATCACTGACCCCCAATCACTGACCCCAAAATCCAATCACTGACCCCGATCACCGACCCCGACATCCAATCACTGACCCCGACATCCAATCACTGATCCCGATCACTGACCCCGATCACCGACCCCAACATCCAATCACTGACCCCGATCACCGACCCCAACATCCAATCACTGACCCCCGACCCCGACATCCGATCACTGACCCCGATCACCGACCCCGAAATCCAATCACTGACCCCCGACCCCGACATCCAATCACTGACCCCCGACCCCGACATCCAATCACTGACCCCCGACCCCGACATCCAATCACTGACCCCCAATCAACGACCTCGACATCCAATCACTGACCCCCGACCACCGACCCCGACATCCAATCACTGACCCCCGACCACCGACCCCGACATCCAATCACTGACCCCCAATCACCGACCCCGGCATCCAATCACTGACCCCCGATCAACGACCTCGACATCCAATCACTGACCCCCGACCACCGACCCCGACATCCAATCACTGACCCCGGCATCCAATCACTGACCCCCAATCACCGACCCCGCCATCCAATCACTGACCCCCAATCACCGACCCCGACATCCAATCACCGACCCCGCCATCCAATCACTGACCCCCAATCACTGACCTCGCCATCCAATCACTGACCCCGATCACCGACCCCGACATCCAATCACTGACCCCCGATCACCGACCCCGCCATCCAATCACCGACCCCGACATCCAATCACTGATGCCCAATCACCGACCCCGACATCCAATCACTGACCCCCGATCACCAACCCCGACATCCAATCACTGACCCCGACATCCAATCACTGACCCCGATCACCGACCCCGGCATCTAATCACTGACCCCCAATCACTGACCTCGACATCCAATCACTGACCCCCAATCACCGACCCCGGCATCTAATCACTGACCCCCAATCACTGACCTCGACATCCAATCACTGACCCCCAATCACCAACTCCGACATCCAATCACTGACCCCGACATCCAATCACTGACCCCGATCACCGACCCCGGCATCTAATCACTGACCCCCAATCACCGACCCCGACATCCAATCACTGACCCCAATCACCGACCCCGGCATCTATTCACTGACCCCCAATCACCAACCCCGACATCCAATCACTGACCCCGATCACCGACCCCGGCATCTAATCACTGACCCCCAATCACTGACCTCGACATCCAATCACTGACCCCGATCACCGACCCCGGCATCTAATCACTGACCCCCAATCACCGACCCCGACATCCAATCACTGACCCCGATCACCGACCCCGGCATCTAATCACTGACCCCCAATCACTGACCTCGACATCCAATCACTGACCCCGATCACCGACCCCGGCATCTAATCACTGACCCCCAATCACTGACCTCGACATCCAATCACTGACCCCGATCACTGACCCCGACATCCAATCACTGACCCCGACATCCAATCACTGACCCCCAATCACTGACCCCGGCATCCAATCACTGACCGCCAATCACTGACCCCGGCATCCAATCACTGACCCCCAATCACTGACCCCGACATCCAATCACTGGCCCCCAATCACTGACCCCGACATCCAATCACTGACCTCGACATCCAATCACTGACCCCGATCACCGACCCCACCATCCAATCACCGACCCCACCATCCAATCACTGACCCCGACATCCAATCACTGACCTCGACATCCAATCACTGACCCCAATCACCGACCCCACCATCCAATCACCGACCCCACCATCCAATCACCGACCCCACCATCCAATCACCGACCCCACCATCCAATCACTGACCCCGACATCCAATCACTGACCCCCAGTCACTGACCCCGGCATCCAATCACTGACCCCCGATCACCAACCCCGACATCCAATCACTGGCCCCCAATCACCGACCCCGACATCCAATCACTGACCCCGACATCCAATCACTGACCCCCTGTCACTGACCCCGACATCCAATCACTGACCCCCGATCACCGACCCCGACATCCAATCACTGACCCCCGATCACCGACCCCGACATCCAATCACTGACCCCGATCACCGACCCCAGCATCCAATCACTGACCCCCGATCACCGACCCCGACATCCAATCACTAACCCCCAATCACTGACCCCAACATCCAATCACTGACCCCGATCACATCGGCCTCCTTTATCTGGATGCCCTGTCCCACACCCCCTCCCTCCACGCCCTTCATCAACTTCCGGAAGCAGTAAACCTTTCTTAATTTCATATGATGTGGATTGCAGCAATCTACAATGGTGCTGGAGAGTTGCTGTGTTGTAAAAATTCCACCAGATTTATCCAACGAAGTATTTGCATCTCTACAGCACCTTTCACGACCTCAGGATGTCCTAAAGCGCTTTACAGCCAATGAAGTATTTTTGAAGTGTAGTCACTGTTGTAATATAGGAGACGTGACAGCCAATTTGCGCACAGCAAGCTCCCACAAACAGCAAGATGCACAGCAGCAACTCGCCAAGGCTTTTTCGACACCACCTCCCAAACCCACGACCTCTACCACCTAGAAGGACATGGTAACACCACCACCTCCAAGTTCCACACCATCCTGACTTAGAAATGTATCGCAAGACACCGGGGAAAGGCCCTGATCACTATTCAACCATCCTGCTTCACGGCTTTGATTCACGAGGACTGGTGTGGTGGACCATTGAAGTAATCGTCCCTGGATTTTTTTTGTTCCCATCTGAAGCACTTTGCATTTCTCTACATTCAAATATATTCAAAACCTCCTGTAGCTTATCCTGTTCAGCTTTGGAGTCTACCACTTCCATCAGCTTTGTAGTGTATGCAAATTTAGCCACTGTGCTTGTGACTTTGAGTTCCAGATCATTTATAAAGCTATTAAACAAAAGAGGTCCCAAAACAGATCCCTGTGGGGCCCCGCTGGTAACTTTCACCCAGGGTGATGTCAGTCCCTGTACAACTACCCTCCGGGTTCTATCGGGCAACCAATTATGTCCCCTTTTAAAATAGTTTCAGAACTGGATAAGGATATAAGCAGCAGAGGGGCTGAGATAGGGCCAGAGGGGCAGTTTCTTAAAATTCATTCATGGGATGTGGGCGTCGCTGGCAAGGCTAGCATTTATTGCCCATCCCTAATTGCCCTCGAGAAGGTGGTGGTGACCCGCTGCAGTCCGTGAGGTGAAGGTAATCCCACAATGCTTTTAGGGAGGGGGGTTCCAGGATTTTGACCCAGCGACGATGAAGGATCGGCGATACATTTCTAAGTCAGGATGGTGTGTGACTTGGAGGGGAACTTGGAAGTGGTGGTGTTACCATGTCCTTCTAGGTGGTAGAGGTCGTGGGTTTGGGAGGTGGTGTCGAAGAAGCCTTGGCGAGTTGCTGCTGTGCATCTTATAGATGGTCCACACTGCAGCCACGGTACGCCTGTGGTGGAGGGAATGAATGTTTAAGGTGGTGGATGGGATGCCAATCAAGCGGGCTGCTTTGTCCTGGACGGTGTCGCACTTCTATAGGGTACGGTAGCATAGTGGTAATGTTACTGGACTCGTAATCCAGAGGCCTACACTAATGATCCGGAGATATGAGTTCAAATCCCACCAAATCTGGAATAAAAGCAGCTAGTATTGACGACCATTGTCGTAAAAATCCATCTGGTTCACTAATGTCCTTTAGGGAAGGAAATCTGCCATCCTTATCCGGTCTGGCCTATATGTGACTCCAGACCACAATGTGGTTGACTCTTAACTGCCCTGTGTTGGGAGAGCTGACCCAAAGACTAGTCACAAAAATCACACTCACAAAATCATACCTTTCAGCCAACGTCCCACCGGCAGGACAGACCCACCAGAGGTGGCGGCCCTGGGACTCCTCAACAGTGACTCCGGACCCCAAGAAGTTTCATGGCATCAGGTCAAATATGGGCAAAGAAACCAGCCGCCGCGGTGAGGAGCTGAGTTGGGGCGGGTGGAAGTTAGCAGTCCCAGTGATGGGAGGAATGTGGTCTTTGAAGGTCAGCTCCGGGTTGAGTAAATAACCCACTACCAGGAATAAATGGGGATTGCAAAGCACTCACCCGCCCAGATCACCCGCTCGTTTTAACTGAAATCTTTTCACACGACTATTGAAACCCCGTCATTCATTTTATATAACCTGCCTACTGCACTGAAATGAGGAATGAGAGTTCACTTCCTGGGATGGTGTGTAAGCATTGGATGAAGGAACCTCTTACTAAGGCTGTGTATCTGATTTACTGGGAGGCCCCACTCTGCATTGACCTTCAGTTTCAACGAGTGCTCCAGCATCGGTAACGAGGGACACAAAAAACACAACAGAATGGCCTTTTCCCCCAAGTTATGGCTTTTATTAAAAATAGATGAACAAATGTATTAAATAGGAGCTGAGCAGCCCCTGCTTTGCAGTGTCGATGTAATAACATGTAAATTCGGGATGTGCAGTAACTTGAAAGAAGCCTTGTTTCTGAAGCGAGTCCAGAGGCTGCACCCTGAATGACCAGCGACTGAGTCATGCTCAGAACTCGGGCATTACAACCACATCTCAAAATGAATCATTTTTAAACTGAACAGCATTTCGCAAAAGGAGATACTTCTGGGATGACTTATATTGTGTCCCATTCAAGGAGGAAAAAGTCAAACCTTTCGAGGGCGACAAGCACTTTGAACTTTTAGTTTTGTGTGGAAGAGAAACAGCGCAATCCTCATTGAAGCGGTGTCCAAACTCTCTAATTGGCTTGGCGTATATAAAGTGCCAGCCCCTTCGAAGCAGCTGCCAGAACAGACACAAGGCTGTGTTTGGAAATCGGAGTTTGTTTCTCCCAAGGATAAGGAGAATCTGTGGCCAAAATGTGTGCTGCACGTTCACAGCAGGGCCTTGATGTGTCGGTGCTGCCACTGCTCAAAGATTGGCCCTCTGACAATGCCCTCCGATTACGGTCTTTCCAGCGGAAGGCCGAGCTAGGCTTGGCCTCTGCCACATGCCTTTGAAAACGGGAAGGGCCGTGGGCTGCCTTTCCCCACTGCGAGGGCAGGGTGATTAACAAACAGCCCTGGCACCGACTCGCGCCCCCGCACTCACTGCCCCTGTGCACATTGTGCCTTCCGCAGTTTCTGCTTCTCTTTCCACCTCTTTAGTCGACTCGCTCGCTTTCCTTTATTCTTTTTCTTTGGTGCCACCCCTTTGGTTGCACTGTGCTGGGCTGGTGGGGGACGGCTCCTCGTTTCCATGGTAACCGCCCTTCCTCGGGCAGGAATGCCTCGGTTTGCTTTGGCCACGCCCACCTGGAAATGTAAAACCAGACGGAATTTGATGCGACTCATTATCACAACCCAGGGCGCAGTTCTTGCAGAATACTGCGTTGTTTTAAACAATCATAGACAGGCCTTCGCTCCCCTTTCAGTCAGTCTAACACGGAGAGCGGTCAACTTTTATTCCAGGACATATTTAACTACTTCAGGCTCCTGGAGATCACAAAAATGTAACTGTGTGTGTGTCACGCATGAAAGTTCCAATGCACAGCAACTGAAAGGCCCCACATGTGCCGTCTGCGTGTAGGCAGGCGTGCCATTTATGACATGGACGGTCAGGGCTACAGCGGGGGCGTCTAACAGTCACGTGTCACGAGTGACAGAATTGCTGAGACATGAAGGGGGGGGGTGCCAGAGCAAAGCACAATCTCACAACTCACTTTCCCGTTCTGTAATTGCAATTTTCCGGCAATCAATCAGCCGTTCTCCCGGTACAGAGAGCACGTGCAGCATCAGAGTTTACAATTCCCTCTCCTGATTATTAACAACTTGCCTTTATAAAGCGCCTTTAATGCAGTAAAGAGTCCCAGGGCGCTTCACAGGAGCGTAATCAGACAGATTTGACACCGAGCCACATAAGGAGATATTAGGGACAGATGACCTAAAGCTTGGTCAAAGAGGCGGAGAGGTTTAGGGAGGGAATTCTCCAGCTTAGGGCCCAGACAGCTGAAGACACGGCCACCAATGGTGGAGCGATGAAAATCGGGGATGCTCTAGAGGCCAGAATTGGAGGAGCGCAGAGATCTCGGAGGGTTGTAGGAGATTAGAGAGATAGGGAGGGGCGAGGCCATGGAGGGATTTGAAAACAAGGATGAGAATTTTGAAACTGAGGCTCTGAGGACTCGGTTTTTAAACAGTTGACCCAAACTCCACCCGGGATATTTCTGCATCATCGATTTCACACCTCCAACAGCACAACACAAGCCAGTACAGTCTCAGAATGCACAACTCTCTGCCACAGCTCGTGGCTGAAACAGAGCCCATACATTCTTTTAAAGGGGGATTAGGGAGTTGCTTGAAACAGGAATATTAAAGGATGCGGGGGGGAGGGGGGGTGCAGCATTTACAATGGCAAACGTTAACACAAAAGCATGACCAGAGATGGTGCTGAAAGGAAGTGCACACGCTGCCCAGTTTCCAGCACATACCATTTGCAATAATGTATGGACGTTTGTTCCAATTATTAATGGGGTTTGGTGACTGCAAAATGATGTAGAGAGAGCTTTAAACGCACTATAGATACTTAGAACATCTGCTTTAATGGAACAACCGACTCCTGCAATACATTTGTACGCAAGGCATTGGGACTGGTGGGAGAGTGGATTCAGACTGGGTCGGTGGACAATCCTGGAGCAGGCGGGATGGATCGAATGGCCTGTTTCTGTACTGGAACAGTCTAGGATTCAATGCGTGCTGAGTGGGAAGGAGTAAGCACAGCTCCAAACACTAATAGTACAGGGCTCGCACTGCCACAGGGATTGATTAGGCAGTTTGCAGGCACCAAAACAACAAAGGGACTAATTAATCCCAAAGGCTTTGAAAGTAATGTGAAGTCACTGCCGACTAGTTAAGAGTTAAAATCTTTTTGGTTCTCTTCATAGTTTCCACTCTGACTCACAAAACCAATACATCTTCGGTATGAGTGAGTTTGACAATGCAACAATTGCATTCATGTTTTACTACAACACAAAGCTGTTATAGTAACCGTCTTAAAACGGAAATCCGAAATCAAAGCAGAAAATAATGGAAATGCACAGAAGGCCAGAGAGATCTGAAAAGGACAAAGCAGGCTTACGAGCGGCCTACCTCCAACCACACTCCACCTCCTGCCTCAGACCAACCTCAGCACCTCTCCTGCCCCCAGCAAAGGATTCTCCCTCACATCTCGTCCGTCACCAACACTTGCTTCTTTAATCACCAGCCCCGAGCCCTGCCGATAGCCCAATCCATACTTTGACCCTGACTGCTAGACATCTCCTGTCCTCTCGCTACGTCAGCCATCAGTAAACTATCGGCCACCCAGAATACGCCTGCCTCACTGAGGGTCACATCCTCATCATTCCATCGCCACAGAACCAAACTCCAAGATTCTGGTCATTGCCTTTGAAACCCTCCACGGCCCCTCGCCCCTCCCTCCGCGGCCCCTCGCCCCTCCCTCCGCGGCCCCTCGCCCCTCCCTCCGCGGCCCCATGCCCCTCCCTCCGCGGCCCCTCGCCCCTCCCTCCGCGGCCCCTCGCCCCCCTCCCTCCGCGGCCCCTCGCCCCCTCCCTCCGCGGCCACTCGCCCCCTCCCTCCGCAACCCCTCGCCCCTCCTTCCACGGCCCCTCGCCCCCTCCCTCCACGGCCCCTCGCCCCCTCCCTCCACGGCCCCTCGCCCCTCCCTTCCACGGCCCCTCGCCCCCTCCCTCCACGGCCCCTCGCCCCCTCCCTCCACGGCCCCTCGCCCCTCCTCCACGGCCCCTCGCCCCCTCCCTCCACGGCCCCTCGCCCCCTCCCTCCACGGCCCCTCCCTCCACAACCGCTCGCCCCCTCCCTCCACAACCCCTCGCCCCCTCCCTCCACAGCCCGACCCTGTTCCTCCACAGACCGACCTGTCCCTCCACAGCCCCTCACCCCTCCCTCCACAGCCCCTCACCCCTCCCTCCACAGCCCCTCACCCCTCCCTCCACAGCCCCTCACCCTGTCCCTCCACAGCCCCTCACCCTGTCCCTCCACAGCCCCTAACCCTGTCCCTCCACAGCCCTTAACCCTGTCCCTCCACAGCCCCTCACCCTGTCCCTCCACAGCCCCTCACCCTGTCCCTCCACAGCCCCTAACCCCTCCCTCCACAGCCCCTAACCCTGTCCCTCCACAGCCCCTCACCCTGTCCCTCCACAGCCCCTCACCCCTCCCTCCACAGCCCCTCACCCCTCCCTCCACAGCCCCTAACCCTGTCCCTCCACAGCCCCTAACCCTGTCCCTCCACAGCCCCTCACCCTGTCACTCCACAGCCCCTCACCCTGTCCCTCCACAGCCCCTCACCCTGTCCCTCCACAGCCCCTCACCCTGTCCCTCCACAGCCCCTAACCCTGTCCCTCCACAGCCCCTAACCCTGTCCCTCCACAGCCCCTAACCCTGTCCCTCCACAGCCCCTAACCCTGTCCTCCACAGCCCCGAACCCTGTCCCTCCACAGCCCCTAACCCTGTCCCTCCACAGCCCCTAACCCTGTCCCTCCACAGCCCCTAACCCTGTCCCTCCACAGCCCCTAACCCTGTCCCTCCACAGCCCCTCACCCTGTCCCTCCACAACCCCTCGCCCCTCCCTCCACAACCCCTCGCCCCTCCCTCCACAGCCCCTCGCCCCTCCCTCCACAGCCCCTCGCCCCTCCCTCCACAGCCCCTCACCCTGTCCCTCCACAGCCCCTCACCCTGTCCCTCCACAGCCCCTAACCCTGTCCCTCCACAGCCCCTAACCCTGTCCCTCCACAGCCCCTAACCCTGTCCCTCCACAGCCCCTAACCCTGTCCCTCCACAGCCCCTAACCCTGTCCCTCCACAGCCCCTAACCCTGTCCCTCCACAGCCCCTCGCCCCTCCCTCCACAGCCCCTCGCCCCTCCCTCCACAGCCCCTCACCCTGTCCCTCCACAGCCCCTCACCCTGTCCCTCCACAGCCCCTCACCCTGTCCCTCCACAGCCCCTAACCCTGTCCCTCCACAGCCCCTAACCCTGTCCCTCCCCAGCCCCTAACCCTGTCCCTCCACAGCCCCTAACCCTGTCCCTCCACAGCCCCTAACCCTGTCCCTCCACAGCCCCTAACCCTGTCCCTCCACAGCCCCTAACCCTGTCCCTCCACAGCCCCTAACCCTGTCCCTCCACAGCCCCTAACCCTGTCCCTCCACAGCCCCTAACCCTGTCCCTCCACAGCCCCTAACCCTGTCCCTCCACAACCCCTCGCCCCTCCCTCCACAACCCCTCGCCCCTCCCTCCACAGCCCCTCGCCCCTCCCTCCACAGCCCCTCGCCCCTCCCTCCACAGCCCCTCGCCCCTCCCTCCACAGCCCCTCGCCCCTCCCTCCACAGCCCCTCGCCCCTCCCTCCACAGCCCCTCACCCCTCCCTCCACAGCCCCTCACCCCTCCCTCCACACCCCTCGACCCTGTCCCTCCGCAACCCTGACCCTGTCCCTCCGCAACCCTGACCCTGTCCCTCCACAACCCTGACCCTGTCCCTCCACAACCCTGACCCTGTCCCTCCACAACCCCTCCATCCAAAGTCCCTCGCCCCTCCCTCCACAACCCCTCACCCCTCCATCCAAAGTCCCTCGCCCCTCCCTCCAAAGCCTCCATGGGCTGTCGACCCTCCTTCCACGGCCTCGCCCCTCCGAACACCCATGATCTCCCCAGCCCCAAGTCCCTGCACGTCCATCACTGACCTACTTCTGGTTGCCTGGTACCTCTGCTATTGGCAGCTTCACACAGACCCCCTGCACTCCCTCCCTCAGCAGCTCCACCCTAACACCGCACAAAATGGCGGCGAGGAGTTGCCAGGGACGGATCAGGGAGACAATGCACAAATTCGGAGCTCGTCTGCACTGAGTGAACTGATGGTGGCAGGGGCAGTGAAGCAGACATGACTCAGCCAGAGCCCTCACTGCTGATCAATGTCCAGTGACCTGCTGGAAGAGGGCATCTGTGAAGAGAGAATCAGGCTTGGCCGTGACGCCCTCCATACTCGAATATCCGGCCAGCACTCTTCATCTAGGCTTCTTCTGTACCGTCCGGAAGTATATCAGTACAGGGTGTACAGTGGAGGGGGTGTATACGTTGGGGGGGGGGGGCGGCGCGCATCAGCGGGGGGGCATATCAGTACCTGTATCTCAGTCTCACTCCCAAGTCTAAAGCTATTAATCCTGTTTTGCTGCAGATGAGATTTCCTTAAATCAACATTAGATCATTTCTAAAGTCTCATTATCTCAACGTATTGGTATTTTGAAAGTCGATTATTCCAAACTTTCCCAGTTTCATGATTTAGTGCCATTGCAAGGTTTTTTATGCTTAAATCAATAAATAATAAGTTGTAGCAGTGCTAAATTGCAGAAGCACAATTCTCAGTGTCTGTGCAGGGAGCAACGTTCCCTCTAAGCTGCGTGCGTGCTCAGCCACGCAGTAATCTGCACGGTCCCCTAAGCTGCGAGCGTGCTCAGCCTCGCAGTAATCTGCACGGTCCTCTAAGCTGCGAGCGTGCTCAGCCTCGCAGTAATCTGCACGGTCCCCTAAGCTGCGTGCGTGCTCAGCCACGCAGTAATCTGCACGGTCCTCTAAGCTGCGAGCGTGCTCAACCACGCAGTAATCTGCACGGTCCTCTAAGCTGCGAGCGTGCTCAGCCTCGCAGTAATCTGCACGGTCCCCTAAGCTGTGTGCGTGCTCAGCCGCGCAGTAATCTGCACGGTCCTCTAAGCTGCGAGCGTGCTCAGCCGCGCAGTAATCTGCACGGTCCCACACAGGCCGTTCACAAGCTTTTCCATTTGAAATACCGCACATGCGCAGAAATTTAAAGGAACTGCGCATTGAAATAAACAGGCCGCGCACAAAAAAGGCAATTTAGAGGGAACATTGTCGGGTAGTATCTATGTCCATCGCCCTGGAGAATGGGAATATATCACATTTCATTTCAGCCGGCTTAAGAACATAAGAAATAGGAGCAGGAGTAGGCCATTCGGCCCTTCGAGCCTGCTCCGCCATTCAATGAGATCATGGCTGATCTTCTGCCTCAACTCCATTCACCGGCCCTATCGCCATATCCCTTGATGCCTTTACTAGTCAGAAATCTATCGACCTGTTTTGAATATACCCAATGACTGAGCCACCACAGCCCTCTGGGGTCGAGAATTCCAAAGATTCACCACCCTCTGTGTGAAGAAATTTCTTCTCCTCTCAGTCCTGAATGGCCTACCCTTTATCCTGAGGCTGTGGCCCCTGGTTCTAGACTCCCCAGCCAAGGGAAACATTCTCCCAGCATCCACCCTATCAAGCCCTGTAATCATTTTGTATGCTTTAATGAGATCCCCTCTCATTCTTCTGAATTCAAGAGAATAGGGGCCTAGTTTACTCAATCTCTTCTCATAGGACAGTCCCGCCATCCCAGGAATCAATCTTGTGAACCTTCGTTGCACTCCCTCTATGGCAAGTATATCCTTCCTTAGGTAAGGAGACCAAAATTGTACACAGTACTCCAGGTGTGGTCTCACCAAGACCCTATATAATTGGAGTAAGACTTCTTTACTCCTGTACTCAAATCCTCTTGTAATGAAGGCCAGCATACCATTTGCCTTCCTAATGGCTTGCTGCACCTGCACATTCACTTTCAGTGACTCATGTACAAGGACATCCAGGTCCCTTTGAGCATCTGCATTCCCCAATCTATCACCATTTAGGAAATACTCTGCCTTTGTTTTTTCTACCAAAGTGGATAACTTCACATTTATCCACATTATATTCCATTGGCCATGTTCTCACCCACTCACTGAGCCTGTCGAGATCCCCTTGAAGCCTCTTCACATCCTCTTCACAACTGACACTGCCACCTAGCTTTGTATCATCAGCAAATTTGGAAATGTTACAGTTAGTCCCCTCATCCAAATCATTGATATAGATTGTGAATAGCTGGGGCCCAAGCACCGATCCTTGCGGTACCCCACTAGTCACAGCCTGCCATCCTGAAAAAGACCCGTTTATCCCTACTCTTTGTTTTCTGTCTGTTAACCAATTCTCAATCCATGCTAGTATATTACCCCCAATTCCATGTGCCCTAATTTTGTTCACCAACCTCTTGTGTGGGACCTTATCGAAGACCTTCTGAAAATCCAAATAGACCACATCTACCGGTTCCCCTTTGTCTACTCCACTAGTTACATCCTTAAAGAACTCCAATAGGTTTGTCAAACAGGATTTCCCTTTCATAAATCCATGTTGACTCTGCCCAATCTTACTATTAGTTTCTGTGCCCAGTTATTGCATCCTTTATAATAGATTCCAGCATTTTCCCAACTACTGATATGAGGCTAACAGGTCTGTAGTTCCCCGTTTTCTCTCTCCCTCCTTTCTTAAATAGCGGGGTTACATTTGCTATCCTCCAATCTGCAGGAACCGTTCCAGAATCTATAGAATTTTGGAAGATGACAACCAATGCGCCCACTATCTCAATGGCCACCTCTTTCAAAACCTTAGGATGTAGGTCATCCGGTCCTTGGGATTTATCGACTTTTAGTCCCTTTAATTTTGCTAGTACTATTTTTTTTACTAATAATAATCTCTAAGTTCCTCATTCTCGCCACACACTTGGTTTTCTCATATTTCTGGGAGGGTTTTTGTGTCTTCCTCCGTGAAGACAGAAACAAAGTATTTATTTAATTTCTCTGCCATTTTCTCATTCCCCATTATAAATTCTCCCGTCTGACTGTAAAGGACCTACATTTACCTTCGCCAGTCTTTTCCTACATTTACCTTTGCCAGTCTTTTCCTTTTCAAATACCTATAGAAGCTTTTACAATCCGTTTTTATATTTTGCTAGTTTGTGCTCATATTCCATTTTCCCTTTCTTTATCAATTTCTTGGTCCCCCTTTGCTGATTTCTAAACAGATCCCAATCCTCAGGCTGACTGCTTTTTCTGGCAACTTTATAAGCTTCCTCCTTTGACTTAATACTAGCTTTAATTTCTTTTGTTAGACATGTTGGATCACTTTTCCCTTTGGGTTTTTATGCCCTAGAGGAATATAGGATTGTTGCAAATTATGCATTATTTCCTTGAATGTTAGCCATTGTATGTCCACCTTCATACCTTTTAGTGTAGTCTCCCAATCTACCATGGCCAACTTGTCCCTCATACCCCTGTAGTTTCCTCTGTTTAGATTGAAGACCTTAGTTTCAGATTGGACTACATCACTCTCAAACTTAATATAAAATTTAATCATATTATGGTCACTTGTCCCTAAAGGCCCCTTTACCACAAGATTATTGATTAGCCCTTTCTCATTACAGTACCAGATCCAGAATAGCCTGTTCCCTGGTTGGTTCCTCCATATACTGATCCAGAAAACAATCTCGCATGCATTCCAAGAATTCGTCCTCCACACCATTAGTGGTAATTTGATTTGCCCAGTCAATATGTAGATTAAAGTCCCCCATGATTACCGTATTGCCCTTGTTACATGCACTTCTAATCTCTTGATTGATACTGTGCCCGACATTACCACTACTGTTTGGTGGCCTATACACAACTCCCACCAATGTTTTCTGCCCTTTGCTGCTTCTTAGCTCCACCCAAACTGAGTCCAGTTCTACATCACGATCTGCCGAGCCAAGATCTTTTATCTCTACCGTACCGATCTCATCCCTTATTAACAGCGCCAAGCCACCTCCTTTTCCTTTTTGTCCGTCTTTCCTAAATGTTGAGTACCCTGGAACATTCAGTTCCCAGTTTTGGTTCCCTTCTCCCTCATATGCTTGGCAACGGGTTTGAAACCTCAACTGCGCTGTAGTTTCCTCTTTGCTGATATTGTTCTCTGGCCCACAAACTAATTCCCAGACCCACCGGCAACACCAGGGTTAATTCATTTGGATGGATTTTCCACAACGTTCCTATTAGCCAGTAAATATGGATTAGGGTGACTGTGAACCGACAGGCGGAGTGGGGCTGGGACACTACACCTGTGGTGGGGAGAAATCTTTAGATCAAGCGGTCAGGAGAGGAGAGAGAGTGAGAGAGAGATGATGATAAAAGGATTACATAGGATATACAGCACAGAAACAGGCCATTCGGCCCAACCAGTCCATGCTGGCGTTTATGCTCCACATGAGCCCCCTCCCGTCTTTCCTCATCTAACTCTATCAGTATAACCCTCTATTCCCTTCTCCCCCATATGCTTGTCTAGCCTCCCCTTAAATGCATCTGTACTATTCGCTTCAACCACTCCCTGTGGTAGCGAGTTCCACATTCTCACCACTCTCTGGGTAAAGAAGTTTCTTCTGAATTCCCTATTGGATTTCTTGGTGACTATCTTATATTGATGGCCTCTAGTTATGCTCTTCCCCACAAGTGGAAACATTCTCTCTGTATCCACTCTATCAAAACCTTTCATAATTTTAAAGACCTCTACTAGGTCACCCCTCAGCCTTATTTTTTCAAGAGAAAAGAGAGCCAGCCTATTCATCCTTTCCTGATATGTATACCTTCGCATTTCTGGTATCATCCTTGTAAATCTGCACTGCACCCTCTCCAGTGCCTCTATATCCTTTTTATAATATGGCAACCAGAACTGTACACAGTACTCTAAGTGTGGTCTAACCAAGGTTCGATACAGGTTTAGCATAACTTCCCTACTTTTCAATTCTATCCCTCTAGAAATAAACCCTAGTGCTTGGTTTGCTTTTTTTATGGCCTTGCTAACCTGTGGCGCAACTTTGTAATTTGTGTATTTATACTCCTCGATCCCTTTGTTCCTCTACCCCACCTACACTCGCAGCCTCCAAGTGATAAGTGACCTCCTTATTCTTCCTACCAAAATGTAATACCTCACGTTTATCTGTGTTGAACTTCATTTGCCAATTATTTGCCCATTCTGCAAGTTTATTAATGTCCTCCTGTAATTTGTTGCAGTCCTCCTCAGTATTGACTATCCCGCCCAATTTGGTATCATCTGCAAATTTAGAAATTGTGTTTTTGATTCCAAAATCTAAATCGTTAATGTAAATTGTGAACAGCAGTGGTCCCAGCACTGATCCTTGTGGAACACCACTACCCACCTTCTGCCACTGTGAATAGCTACCCTTTACTCCCACTCTCTGCTTTCTGTTCTAAAGCCAGCCAACAATCCATTCTGCTACTTGTCCCCCGACTCCGCATTCTCTGACCTTATTAGAAACATAGAAACATAGAATCTAGGAGCAGGAGTAGGCCATTCGGCCCGTCGAGCCTGCTCCACCATTCAATACGATCATGGCTGATCATCCAAATCCAGTACCCTGTCCCTGCTTTAATCCCCACAGTACACATATCCCACCCTACCCCCGTAACCCCACGTATTTAATTCCCCCTAACATATCCCATCCTATCCCCATAACCCCACATATTTAATCCCCCCCTAACACTAAGGGTCAATTTATCATAGCCAAATCAACCTAACCCGCACATTTCATTAGTCTATTATGGGGTACCTTATCGAAGGCCTTTTGAAAATCTAGATAAATTACATCTACTGCATTACCATTGTCTACGCTCTCTGTTACCTCTTCAAAAAATTGAATAAGGTTAGCCAAGCAAGACTTTCCCTTTTGAAATCCATGCTGACTATTCATTATTATGTTTTTGGTTTCTAGATGTTCTTCTATTTTCTCCTTTAGTAGGGATTCCATTATTTTTCCTACCACCGATGTTAAGCTGACTGGTCTATAGTTCCCTGGACATGTTCTATGCCCCTTCTTAAATATCGGTATTACGTTAGCTATCCGCCAGTCCTCTGGCACTATACCTTTTTCTAACAAATTATTAAATATGTGTAGTAATGCCTCTGCTATCTCTTCCCTAGATTCTTTTAAAATGCAGGGGTGCAATCCATCCGGACGAGGGGTTTTATCCTCTTTGAGTTTGATTAATTTATTGAATATATCCCCTTTTTTTTAATTTTAAATGCACTTATCTCATTATCCGATGTCATGTCCACCTGTTCTATCTCCCAGGTAGAAGATAATGGAGACATTCAGTCAATGGGAAGGGAAATTAGGCGGTGTGGGCAACAGGCGGGGGCGGACAACGGGCAGGGCGGGTAACAGGTGGCTGATCCACTATGGCCAGTTCCCCCTTCCCACCGAAGTTGGTAAGTGCTCGCTTGCTGCTTAGGGGAGCTCAGGGGTGGCGACTATTAATTCTCACTGAACGATTCAAGAGAAACAAATCTACGTCTGTCGATAACCGAGAGTGCAATTGGATAAAGAGAGCTGGCGCAGGGGAGTGGGAACCTAAATACGCAGCACCAGGAGGCTCCAGCCATGAAAACTTGTTCAGCGTCACTTGAACTAGATGTGTGGGGAATGTTGGGGGGCGGATTTAGGGTCGGGAGGGTGGGGTCTGTAATATGGAAAACAACCAACAGAGTAATGGACAAAAAAAAGATAGCCATTAACAGATCAAACAAAGAATTTAGGAGGAATTTCTTTACACAGAGTGGAGAGAATGTGGAACTCGCTGAAACATGGAGAGGTTGAAGCATTGACACATTAAGGGGAGTTTTGATGCATACATGAGGGAGAAGGGAATGGAGGGAGATCGGGGCAGGGTGGGAAGAGGAAATTAGAGTGGGAGGAGCCTCGTGTGGGGTATAAACACCGGCTGTGGATTTGGGTTAGTGGCTGTGTCCCGAGGGGAGTCAATGAACTCTCCACACTGGGCAAAGAGAGACTCTCAAAACGGCTGATGGGTTTCTGCTCGACAGACTCCCAGCTAGCAAATAACGAGAATGTCGCTAGGATACCCCACCAGTGCCCACAGCATCTGTGACAGTTAAAGACATATACTTGTATTGAAGCTCTTACACTTGTGTGCAGGGTGCTGTATTCTGTTAACGTTTTACTGCTCTCTCCAGTTGCAGGCGACCCCTGCCACTGATAACATCCGACAGCATGACTCGAGGGACGGAGTCATGGTCTGCTGAGGATCGAAACACCACAGATGGGGGGATCTACAAGTTCCGACGCCATGTTCACGAGCCCTGTGTTGAACCCATGTACATTCCCATTTTTTTCTGCTCCGTTCCCACTTTAATTTTACACTTGTCCCTTTAAGCAAAGTGGGAGTCGGAGTGATATTGCCCCACCTGCAGTAACTGCCCCGAGGCATGACTAAACCACGCCGCCTGCTGACTTTCAAATTGCTGTATTAGCAACTCTCGGGCGAATGATGCTCAGCAATGCTGTATTCAGAGAGGTTCATCTGAAGGAATTCTGTTCCCACATTTGCAAGCTGGGAATACTGGAATTCCGCCAACAAGCTGAAGAAGAAACCAACCTTTTGGTCTTGAAGATTGTCCGAGGACCTGGGAGGGAAGGTACAGGGAGCTCTGCCGTGGTGGATGTGGTAAGGCAGCAAGGTATCGGGATCCAGGGGTACCCAGGGCACTGAGAGAGTAGAAGGGATCGGCGGAAGCGTGCTGTGCGCCGCGTGAAGGTTGTAGGCTGCTCTGGTGAACTTTCCTCCTGGCGAGTTGCGATAGATGGTTATGGAGGAGTCTCCTGTGGGATGACTCAACAGGTATCTGCCCTCTGGCAAACTAGGGTTTAAAGAAAGGAAGAAAAAAAACCCATCAGACATAATGTTAAAATCCAGCCCGTCTCTTGCTTCAGTGTGTGAAACCGTTCTCAGCCTGAGTAAATACCATTACTAATCACAAGGGTCCAACGTACAACTGCACTGCTCACACTAGCCATGAGTGTGCTTACACTAAACACCACGTGAAGCTAGGACGAGATGGACCTGGGATGGGGAACGAGGTGGACCAGGGATGGGGAACGAGGTGGACCTGGGATGGGGAACGAGGTGGACCAGGGATGGGGAACGAGGTGGACCAGGGATGGGGAACGAGGTGGACCAGGGATGGGGAACGAGGTGGACCAGGGATGGGGAACGAGGTGGACCAGGGATGGGGAACGAGGTGGACCAGGGATGGGGAACGAGGTGGACCTGGGATGGGGAACGAGGTGGACCAGGGATGGGGAACGAGGTGGACCAGGGATGGGGAACGAGGTGGACCTGGGATGGGGAACGAGGTGGACCTGGGATGGGGAACGAGGTGGACCTGGGATGGGGAACGAGGTGGACCAGGGATGGGGAACGAGGTGGACCAGGGATGGGGAACGAGGTGGACCAGGGATGGGGAACGAGGTGGACCAGGGATGGGGAACGAGGTGGACCAGGGATGGGGAACGAGGTGGACCAGGGATGGGGAACGAGGTGGACCAGGGATGAGATGTTTAGCTGCGGATCTGGTCATAGTCTCAGTGGGCCGGATGTGTCACTAAAGATTTTTATGAAATTTAAATTTTGGCTACAATTTAAATTGTGCAGTTTCTGTACCACAATCGATTGGCTGGAAGCATTTCCCTGGTTTGTTGGGTGTCACAGTAACTCTGCCCAGTTGCGGGTGGCGTAGGACCTCAGTGCAACGTGGCCCACTCCAAACTACCGGCACGGAAAGATATTCTTTATTCGGCCCAGAGCCAGAGAATTCTTTTTGTTATTTGTTCACGAGGTATGTTCCGTCCTCTGACTTCCCACGGTGGAGTTGTAATTCTTACTAAGCTGTCCTTGGTGTAAGTGCCAAGTCTCCAGTGACCAGTACCTTGGACAGCTGGTCAGTCACCACGGCCCAGGCCTGACCGACTCGGGCCACGAGGTCTGTGGCTCAGCATCAAATGAGTCGGAAGTCTGTGGGTTCAAGCCCCACTCCAGAGACTTGAGCAAAAAATCTAGGCCGACACGCTAGTGCAGCACTGAGGGAGTGCTGCACTGTTGGAGGTGCCATCTTTTGCAATGACACAAGCTGCCATGTCACGCCAACACGGGCCGCCATGTCACGCCAACACGGGCCGCCATGTCACGCCAACACGGGCCGCCATGTCACGCCAACACGGGCCGCCATGTCACGCCAACACGGGCTGTCTTTTGCGCACCCCTGATTTAATTGCTCCGCCACTGGCAACCATGTCTTCGGCTGCCGAGGCCCTAAGCTCTAGAATTCCCTCCCTAAACCCCTCTTTCCTCCTTTAAGACCCTCCTTAAAACCTACCTCTTTGACCAAGCTTTTGGTCACCTGTTCTAATATCTCTATGTGGCTCAGTGTTAATCTTTTTTGATAACGCTCCCGTGAAGCGCCTTGCGACGTTTTACGACATTAAAGGCACTATAGAAATACAAGTTGTTGTTATGTCACACTGTAACACAGGTTGGCGTGTACCAGAGGCTGGAGGATGGAATTACAGCGCAACGCATTTACATAGATGTGGACACAGGAATTTATAATGGAAAAGTTGACAAAAATGTGACAGAAACATGTCAAGAAGAGGTTTTGTCGACAGGAAGTTCACCCAGACGTATGTTTTTTCAATACATCATGGATACATATATAAGATGGGATTGTTCGCAGAAAGAGCCTCAAGTCTCACCCACTTCCGGTACAGCAAAGGATATTTCTAAAAGAACTAGGTGGTCTGCTATGGTTTAGTTTGCACCTAAAATAATTTGCACCTCCCTTCATTCAACTATTTCTCAGGTTCCTTCCTCGTCTCCAACTCTTTTCGTGTCTTGCTCTATTTTTCTGTTCATGTTTCTTTCACATACACCAACACGCCTGCGCACACACACCAACACACACAGATCAACACGCACACACGCAAACCAGATAATGCTACAACTGGAAGCTGACTCGATTAGGAGGCACCACGACTTTTGCCATCTTGTGGCAGCTTTAAGCTTTCCAGAGCTGGACACGTCTCAGACCCGCTCCCCCACTGAGGGCCCCAGGCCATCTGTGACCAAGACTCCACCGACAGCTCTCACTCCTCTCAGCTCGATCTTGGGCCGAGTTCTGCTCTCGATACTGTTGGAGAATAACTTGTACCTCACTCAAGATTAGCAAAGCAGCGTTCTCGGGGGCGAGAGAGATTTAAAGGGGCCACAGCCAGATGAAAGAGCAGTCAGACGTTTGGGAAGGATAAGGTGACAACACAAGACATCGCTAAGTACTAGCTGTAAATGTATGGATATTCGCTCAGCACAGACTCCCTCAAGTCCCAGTACAGCAGGTTTTCGGATACTCTTTGTCAGCAATTCAGACAGGCTCTTGTGGGAAATGAGGTTGATGAGGTGTGGTTGCTATGACAGTGGCAGATACAGTAGATGGTTGAGCAGTTGCACTAAGTGTCTGCTGATCATAAAGTTGAAAGAAAGGTTTCTGAGCTAGAGAGTAAAGTGCAGGAACTTAATGGAGGCATATAAATACCAGGGGATTAAAGAGGGTGAAACAAGTGTGATGGAACTTTAATAAGCGACGAGTATTTTCAGGGTGAAAGGGATTGTTTCAGGAAAGGTATAATAGGGACTTGACTGGGGCAGAAAGGTAGAGTGATAACTGGATACTATGTGATCCTAATAAAAATCCCCTCCTGCCCAGCAGCCAGACAATTGGTCAGCCTGATCGGTGGGCGGGGGTGGTGGGAGAAGGCTGGAGTTCGGAGCTGGGAAAGTGGGAGGGTGATGGGGGCTGGGGGGGGGGGGGGGGGGGGGG